>CM056724.1:27153264-27423264 GCA_029844215.1 Przewalskia tangutica | reverse complement strand
AGTGTAGTAACTTACTTTGAAAAATAGACATGCCTTGATACTACGGGTGTTGGTATCTTGGGGTTTACATAAAAAGGAGTCTTTTGAAAAGAATGTACGTACGTAGTACTTTGGCTTGATAAATTGAGAATTTGTCTAAGTGTGCCTTGATAAGTACTTTGACTTGTTAAAAGAGAATTATTCTATGTATGCCTTGATTAGTACTTTGGCTTGATAAATTGAGAATTTGTCTAAGTGTGCCTTGATAAGTACTTTGACTTGTTAAAAGAGAATTATTCTATGTATGCCTTGATTAGTACTTTGGCTTGATAAATTGAGAATTTGTCTAAGTGTGCCTTGATAAGTACTTTGACTTGTTAAAAGAGAATTATTCTATGTATGCCTTGATTAGTACTTTGGCTTGATAAATTGAGAATTTGTCTAAGTGTGCCTTGATAAGTACTTTGACTTGTTAAAAGAGAATTATTCTATGTATGCCTTGATTAGTACTTTGGCTTGATAAAATGAGAATTATCCTATGTGTGCCTTGATAAGTACTTTGGCTTGGTTAATTGAGAACTTGCCTATATGTGGTAATAGCCTTTGAGTGCAAGTATTATGTTTTATTAAGTTGTCGCGACTCTCGGTTGAAGGGTACCGTCTTGTTGTAAGTTCTTTGGGACGCATCGACGGTGATGTGGGATTCCACGTATGCTTCCGTTACTTGTAGTACTTGGGTTAAATTCCCGGATTTTTATAGAAGACATGGTAGTGCTTATGTCTTGTTTGATGGTCGGTCGAGATAGGGTAAGAGTATAAATGAGGGGCAAACCCCAAGACGTTATACCACCTCCTCCAGGGTAAGAGTATTAGTGAGGGGTAAACCCCAAGACATTTGTACCACCCGCTTTATGTGTTGTTTGTGACGGTTGAGATAGGGTAAGAGTATAAATGAGGCAAGCCCAAGACGTTATACCACATCCTCCAGGGTAAGAGTATAAGTGAGGGGTAAACCCCCAAGATGCTATACCACCTGCTTTACCACCTTCTCCAGGGTAAGAGTATAAGTGAGGGGTAAACCCCCAAGATGCTATACCACCGGTGGGACTTGATGTTATGTTATATCGCCGGATCACGGCGAGGAAGATTCCACGCATGATTGATATTATGGCGTGAGACCCATAGTTATATCTCGAGTAGTGACTTGAGGGCTTGCGTCCACGACTTGATATGACCGCTTATGTGTTTTGTATCGTAGGTTGGCTATCATACATGTCTCTGCTTTGTTTAGATTATGATTTCATTACAGTACTTATTGTTCACATACTTGGTACATTCTTCGTACTGACCTCCTTCGGGGGGCTGCGTTCATGCCGCAGGTTTAGGTACGCTGTTTGGTGTTCGGCAGGTGTAGGATCCTGCTCAGGGTTTATGGATAGCTCCCTCTGTCCAGGAGTTTATCTTTTTGGTGTATATCCTTCAAGATGTGCTTTGTACAGCTGGGTGCAGCGGGGCCTTGTCCGTCATATTTCGATTTAACTCCTAGGTCCGTATTCATACGCTGGATTGGACTCGTATGCAGAAAGTGTCTTTTGTTTATGTATATTATATGGCGGCTAGTCGGCTTTGCCGTACATGTAAGTTTGTTTTAAAAAAAAAAAAGGAGTTGTTATTAATTTCCGCAATGTACTTAGTTGTTGAGGTAGAAGGGTGCCTGTAGGCACGATCCACGCCCGGTTCGGGCGTGACAGAGTGGTATCGTGAGCGATTAGTCCTCGAATGTCTACGCAGTGTCTAGTAGAGTCTTGATTATCGGTGTGTTGCGCGCCACACCCATAAACAGTGAGGCTACGGGACATTTAGGAGTTAGTTTCTATTCTTCTCACTCTAAGATCGTGCCATGAGTCGTGTTAGTAAGATAATTCCTCTCGACGTATTGTTGTGTTCTGATTATGCCTCGAGGGCAACAGCCTTGAAGGGCAAAGGAGTAGCAGGAGCTACTAGTCAGACTCAGAGAGTTGATAGGGCTTATGCCCAGGTTATACCGGATGTTGTTCCACAGTCGGCGAGTTCTTCTGCGCCAGGTTTGAGGCCCCAGCACCGGAGCCTCCAGTTTCTCGGTTAGGAGAAGACTATAGGGTCATGAGGAAGCGATTATGTTATTGACCAAGATAGCCGTGCTAAGAGTAAGTGATAGTACCCCAGAGGTAGGGATACTTTGATTAGTAAAGTGAGAAGTAAGAATGTTGACAAGAATGATAGGTGAACTGAGACTATAGTTGTATAAAGTTCACAAGTTGTAATTACCCCGTATAAGTGTAAGACCGATAGGGAAGATTGTGCAGTAGAAATACTTTGGCTTATGAGACGAACCTCCAGTGAATAGGGGGTAGGGTAAGAAGTACCTTGAGATAAGAGAGAGATTTATTTCAGACTAAGAATGAGAAGTTAAGCGTGACGATGAGTCGGGTTATGGACTCATTTCGGGTCAGCCGATAGTTTGGAATGGGGTGATGTCAGTTAGAAATGGTCCCGTTATGTGGTAGGGTCCTGGGGATGCCAGGCCCAAGTTTAGTTAATCGTTGTACGAGTTTGTGGACGCGCTCCACCGGAACTAGGTCGTAAGGACCGAGAAAAGCCTTATCGGGAATGTAAGTAACAATATGGCCAAGTTGGTTAGTAACTCCAAGGATTGGGGAACAGAAACAAAATTTGAGATTTTGTACGTGTACTGGATGAGTTTGAAAGTACGAGAAAGTATGACAAGTAAGGAAAGAAAGGAACCTCTAAGGATCCCGTGTTTGGGAAGACTGTAACCTTCGAGTTTTGTGAGAAGGGACCACGGATGGAAGGGTCCATTATTATGTTTACGTATGTTATGCGCGTATGCGTATCGTTGGTCTTGTGCATTTGATTGATAGGCATAGTATAGAGATTGTGCCGGAGTTTGTATAGCGTGACAACCGACTAAGAACATTCGGGGACGAATGTTTCTAAGGGGGGAAGAATGTTACACCCCGTAAGTCCAGAACCTGTAAAAGAGAATGTACGAAAGGAAACAAGACTTGGAAATTGGTACGAAAGGAAGAATTGTTTTTCCGACGGAAAATCTTCCGGACGTCGGAAAGGAAAAATGTTCGTTATTGAGAATTGGATTCTCAAAATGCATTATTTGAAGAGTATGGGACTTAGTATTTTTATGGAAATTTATTTTTACGATTTGGTCACGTGGGGCCCACCCGAGGAATTTTACGTTTTGTGGGGCCCACGAGGGTTACGGAAATTTTATGGACGAATGAGAGGGCGACACGTGGCACCCCCACATGGCTTGGTCAAAATTTATGCAAGGGTAAAATGGTCATTGACCATGGTAGAAGATAAGTCTTCAAAGCTTGATATTGTTGACAAGTCAACTTGTCCACCTAGGCTTGATCCAAGTGAAACCCATCCTAACCTCACATTTGTTTAAGTCTAAGCCCTCCATCAGTTGTGTTATAAGTATACTACTAGTAGCAAGACTTGGCATTTTACACTTAGAAAAATTAGAAACCTTGTGTTCTTCATGAAGAGCTCTGTTTGACCTATCTCCCACACAAAATTTTTATAGTTTTGATCCATTAGCCACAAGACTTTAACCCAATGTCCCCAAGGGTATTGTAAGGTTATCTCAATAGAAAGATTTCGGAAAAACGGAGTTTTCACGTTAGTCGCAAGGCGGAAACTAAGGGAGTTCTTCAACTTTGAAGTTGGAACTTGAAGAAGGGTTCTTCATAGGCCTCTAAGGAGTGCTTGGAGCGGATTGGAACTTAAGGAAAGGAGCTAAGAATTTCTAAGGCGCGACTTTGGATCTTGGAAATTTTAAGGGCTTGGAAAGGTATAAATTTTGTCGTTTTAGTAGTTAAGACTTACTTATTGTTGTAGCTATGGATTTTAGCAAGCATGTGTTATATAGTATGAAGTTTGATATGTTTATGGGCTATTGGAACCCTAATCCGAAAACTAGCATGTTAGCCTTAAGACTACAATTCAAGTTGATTATTCGTTTAAGTCGTCGCATGTTGTATAAAGAAGGAAATTGTAGTTGTTGAAGTTGTTTAGACTATATAACATGTTAGACCTTAGAACTTGAAATTGGAAAAGGATTGGAAAAGACGTAGTGTGATTGGTTATATGTTGGCCGAGAATGGCTAGTGAAGTATTATACTATTTCGTATGAATTGTGGGGCGGAATTTTACACGTAGTGTAAGGCGTGTAATCCCCTTTGTTTGGATGTTGTTTGGAGCCTTAAATGTGGCTTGTTGGTTATTGTATTCGGCCTTGAAAAAGGTGGCAAAGTGAGTAGAAACAAAGGAAGTGCTGCCCGATTTTCCGTAGAATTAGAGACTAAATACTTAGTATTATTCTACTTAGAGACTAGAAGTTGATAGCATTGTTGTGACCATTATAGGTTGACACTTCTACGTACGGTGTATTCGGCTTAGCTTGTGGATTTAGCCGAAAAGGTATGTGAACTATCTCCTCTTCTAGCATGATTCCTTAAGATAAAGAAAGTAGGTTCTACTCCTTAAATGATCCATTCCTTGGTTGTATTTGGATTGCCTAAAATAGAATTTGTTCTATGTACTTCCTTGATTGTACTTTGATGTTTAGATTGTAAGTTGTAGAATCCATTTTCTTGATGAAGTTTGGATTCTTAAAAGTGAAGGTATTTTTACTTAAAGTACATGTAGTCTTAAAAAGGAAGTGGTTTCCAAATCTTTTGGCTAGTGCCTTAGTTCTAAAACCTAAAGGTCATTATAATGACTTTAGGGGAGTCAAAGGAGTGATTTACTTATTTGATTTAAAAGAGGAGAAATGACATGATTTAAGAGAAGTAACTTGTGCTAAGGGTGAAGTTACTTGAGGTTTAAAAAGTAAGAAAACTTGTTTTCTAACTATTAGAGACTTGAAGTATTTTGAAAGTTAAGAACTTGAATTGTAAGTATGTGATACTTGGTTTTAATAGTATAAGTCTCTTGGTTATTGAAGGAATGGATATGTCTAAAACCATAAAAGGGTTATAACGGCTTTATGGGAAGTTGGTTATAACGGCTTTATGGAAGGTTAAGAAAGTTGTCTATTTTGATTAATGGGCATAAGTTGCCTAGATTGTGAAAATTTGAAGTTACTTGATTTCAAGCTTTGAAATGAGATTTCTAAAAGTGTAGTAACTTACTTTGAAAAATAGACATGCCTTGATACTACGTGTTGGTATCTTGGGTTTACATAAAATGAGTCTTTTGAAAAGAATGTACGTACGTAGTACTTTGGCTTGATAAATTGAGAATTTGTCTAAGTGTGCCTTGATAAGTACTTTGACTTGTTAAAAGAGAATTATTCTATGTATGCCTTGATTAGTACTTTGGCTTGATAAATTGAGAATTTGTCTAAGTGTGCCTTGATAAGTACTTTGACTTGTTAAAAGAGAATTATTCTATGTATGCCTTGATTAGTACTTTGGCTTGATAAATTGAGAATTTGTCTAAGTGTCTTGATAAGTACTTTGACTTGTTAAAAGAGAATTATTCTATGTATGCCTTGATTAGTACTTTGGCTTGATAAATTGAGAATTTGTCTAAGTGTGCCTTGATAAGTACTTTGACTTGTTAAAAGAGAATTATTCTAATATGCCTTGATTAGTACTTTGGCTTGATAAAATGAGAATTATCCTATGTGTGCCTTGATAAGTACTTTGACTTTGTTAATTGAGAACTTGCCTATATGTGCTGGTAATAGCCTTTGAGTGCAAGTATTATGTTTTATTAAGTTGTCTCGACTCTCGGTTGAAGTTACCGACTTGTTGTAAATTCTTGGCGTCTGCGGTGATGTGGGATTCCACGTATGCTTCGTTACTTGTAGTACTGGGTTAAATTCCGGATTTTTATAGAAGACATGGTAGTGCTTATGTCTTGTTTGATGGTCGGTCGAGATAGGGTAAGAGTATAAATGGAGGCAAACCCCAAGACGTTATACCACCTCCTCCAGGTAAGAGTATTAGTGAGGTAAACCCCAAGACTGTACCACCCGCTTTATGTGTTGTTTGTGGCCGGTTGAGATAGGGTAAGAGTATAAATGAGGCAAGCCCCAAGACGTTATACCACCTCCTCCGGTAAGAGTATAAGTGAGGGTAAACCCCAAGATGCTATACCACCTGCTTTACCAACTTCTACAGGGTAAGAGTATAAGTGAGGGGTAAACCCCCAAGATGCTATACCACCTGTGTGACTTGATGTTATGTTATATCATGGATCGCAGCGGTGAGGAAGGATTCCACGGCATGATTGATATTATGGGCGTGAGACCCATAGTTATATCCGAGTAGTGACCTTGAGGCTTGCGTCCACGACTTGATATGATCGCTATGTGTTTTATCAGAGGTTGGCTATCATACATGTCTCTGCTTTGTTTAGATATTATGATTTCATTCAAAGACTTATTGTTCACATACTTGGTACATTCTTCCGTCGACCTCCTTCGAGGCTGCGTTCACGCCGCAGTTTAGTACGCTGTTTGGTGTTCGGCAGTGTAGGATCCCGCTCGGGTTTATGGATAGCTCCTCTGTCCGTGAGTTTATCTTTTGGTGTATATCCTTGATGTGCTTTGTATGCAGTTTGGGTACGGCGGGGCCTTGTCGTCATATTTCGATTTAACTCCTGCAAGTGCAGTATTCATATGTGGGATTGGACTCGTGTACAGTGTAGTGTCTTTTGTTTATGTATATTATATGGCAGCCTAGTCGGCTTTGCCTTACACGTACGTTGGTTTTAAAAAAAAAAATGAGCTGTTATTAATTTCCGCAATGTACTTAGTTGTTGAGGTAGAAGGGTGCCTGTGTAGGGCACGATCCACGGCCCGAGGTTCGTGGCGATCTCGGCAAAGAACACAACAACAACAACAGCAGTCTTAGTAGATTCCAGCCTTAACTTCAGTCGACACCTTACTGCCTAGCTTCCCCTGCACCAGTACCAGGGCCACGAGCAGTTGTAACTTTGCTAGTCTCGACTTCCTCTTTTTCCTGCCCAACTGTATCTTCTGTCTCCCCCTGCACAACATCTTCATCTTCTCCCCCTTTTTGAGAAGAAAGCAATGAGAAAAGATGATCTCTAGCGTGAACTAGAGCTTGTTTCATACTATCAACTTCAAATAGATTTTCATTGATTTTGGCAATCTGTCGCACAATCCAATCAGCAGACATAAGAGACTGGACTGATTCAGTGTTGTAAAAAATGTTAGAGATATTTTTATCAACATTCATCTTTCTGTCTTTCAGCTTCCGGGGTAAGTCTATGATTATGTCTTTGCTTTCAGAATTGTCCTATTCACATGTATATCTCTGGTGCTTTCCCAAATTTGTCCTTGTTCTTTGGTTTAAAGTCTTGTTTGGTAAGGACTTTGAAGATTAAACAGGGAAATAGTAGGATTAGATTGGATTCTTTTTAGCTAAGTTGACTATTTGATTGAAGATTGTTTTGCCCAAGTCAACTTTTAAACCTTTTCCAATTTTATACAATAGGAAGGCTTGTTCTGAAGTAACAATAGACTCGTTCATCGAAAGAAGCCAATTATGAACATTAAGCTTATGTAGGGTATAAAATAAGACAGTCAATTTTGAGGTAGGACACCGAGAGGTCCATTTCGTCATTATACCTCCAGTGAGATACTCAATAACTTTATCTTTATTGTTCATTGCAGGGTCAGACTTCTTATCATTCTCTATGACATGTAGATCCAAACATTGGTTGATTATATCAGGTGTGAATTGATACATCCTATTATAGAAGTATACTTTCCCAAAATGTTTTGAGTTGGTATTTCCAATAACAGATTCTAAGTTGGCATAGAATAACCTGATTATTTCATCAATGTAAGACCCTTTGTTTGTGACTGATCCAAGGAGATGTCTGTGACAAGGCCATATTCTGAACATGAAGTAATGTCTAATGTTTTTTCAGACTTTACAACTCTATTTTATACCAAGCCCAATTTTTTGAAGCAACTCTTGAATGGAATTTCTCAGAGAAAAAGATTACATCTTTATCAGATTTCGAATCTGATTTTGTTCTACTAGAGGAGACTGGTGAGTGAGTTTCTTCAAGAGCTGACTAAAATGTTGCTTGTGATATCATGACATTTCGGGCAACATCTGGTTCAACATTTGACTTTGGAGATTGTTGAACTCTTTTCAGACAGAATTTCTTCAATGGTGTTTCGTCCGAAATCTCACTATCTTTAGATGATGTCACCACATCAGGAACAAGGGGCTCAGAATGAGATGGTGATACTGGGGTTTCAGTTAGTTGTTCAGCTGAAGGCGTCTTCTTGGCATTACTTCCAAAAGACCAATCAAAATCCAAATCATCTCGGTCATAACTAGGGCATGGAGGAACCGTAATTTCCTCCTCAATCTTCAATTTCTTTATCACTGGTTGTGCTTCAACATCTCTTTCATAGATTCTTGTTGACCTCCTTGTTGGAAACTTGGAGGTCCCTTCACGCTTGCCTAAACACGATATATCTGGAGCTGCGTCCAGGTCGATTGGGTTATCGTTATCTCCAGGGTAACTGATTCCAAGAGGTTCTTGATGAACACTTAGTACAATGTCAATGCACTGAGGAGGACTTGTGCTCATTGGGGTGCTTTAAAAAATGTGAGGAGACATTTTCTTTGACATTGGGGAAATATCCATGAGCAAAAATGGTGAAGAAGATGAAGGGGTTTTAGGGTTTTGGAAGATGGAGTGTTTGAGAATGGATCTATCGGTTTTGGTGTTTAAACCGAGATGATGAGTGTCTTTTCCCTTTTTTTTATTATTTTTTTTCGGAAAAAACTAGACAAAAATGAATATCAATTGAAGATGAATTTATACACTTGGCAAAAATATTTTTGTTTTTAGATTTTAAGAGTTTGTATTGTATTCCAATACTTGTTCCTAAAATTTGAAGTTTTAAAAGATAGACATCAAGATTAGATCATTATCAACAAAAGCATTAAAATATGTTCAAAACCACAACACACAGTAGGGAAAAAATATAATTGAATTTTCAAAAATCAGTTACAGACTGCATCCTAAAAAATATCAGTATCTGAGAATGTCAACAGTAATGTTAGCAACATTTTGAACAACACATGTATCATAATCTCTAAAGAACATTTACATTTCAGCAATAAATCAAAACACGTTTCATTTATGATTTTATGAGTTCAATCTCCAAACCAATGTAACATGAATAGACAGAGAGAGATGCTCTTCCTGTGGCCCAAGAGCGTATTCGTTCAAAGATCTGGCTTTCTCATTGAGTCCTAGATCTAATCATAAAACACATACGAAACTTATTTTTCATGTAAAAAAAAACAAGAATACTTATGTAGCATCCTCATAATTTCTTTTTATTAAGCACTTTGATACTCCTATAGTATAGGAACGATATCAATTTCCAAGGTCTTTGCCCAATTTTCACAATTACCGAGAATTACAAAGGCTTTGCCTTATTTTGATACTCCATTTTTATGATATCTAATATCATCGCAGAGAACGGTATCACATTAAAATCATGTTCTTATTTGAAAACCACACCTGTATGAACAAAAATCAGACATAACAATTTACTAAAAATTAGATTCTGATATTACAAGGGTAAATGTCACACGAAATGTTAGAGACATTTCAGACAACATTCGCCCAACAATGCCGAATTCAGAAAGTACAGAGACCAAGAGAGTTTTTCAAGCGGAAAATCTCTCATGATCTAAAGATTTTGTAAATATATCAGCTAGTTGATGGAGTGTGTCAACATAATCAATTTGTACTAGCTGTTTTTCAACCAAATCTCTCAAAATGATGTCTAATATCTATGTGTTTTGTACGAGAGTGCTGAACTTGATTTTTTGAAATGTTAATGACACTCATATTATCACAATACAAAACTAAGATATTATTTGAAAAATCATAGTCGTCTAACATGTGTCTTAACCATATTAATTGAGAACAACAACTCTCGGCTGCTACATATTCAGATTCAACAGTTGAGAGTAAGACACAATTTTGTTTGCGACTATACCAAGAAACTAAATTATTGCCAAGGTAAATACATCCTCCACCTGTACTCTTTCTGTCCTCCACACCACCATCCCAGTCTGAGTCACTATATCCTATCAAATTAGGATTAGTGTCTTTGGAATACCAAATTCCCAACTCCATATGCCGGCAACATATCTGATGACACGTTTTATGGTATTTAAATGGGAGATTTTGGGACAGGCTTGGAATCGAGCACACACACATACATTAAACATTAGATCAGGACGACTAGTAGTGAGATACATGAGACTACCTATAATAGAACGATACAATGTTGGGTCGACATTTTCTCCAACGTCATCTTTGCATATAGTATGTGTTGATCCCATTGGGGTCCTCATATGTTTAGCATTCTCCAATCCAAATTTTTTGGCCAAATTCTTGGCATACTTACTCTGGGAGATGAAGATTCCCTCCTCATTTTGCTTTATCTTCAAGCCTAATAAAAATGTTAATTCCCCTATCATGCTCATCTCAAATGTTGAGGACATAGCTTCGATAAATGTCTTAAGATGGGACTGTGAAGTCGAACAAAAAACTATGTCATCTACATAAATTTGAGCAATGATCATATCTACTCCATGATGTTTTATAAACAAAGTACAATCAGATACACCACGTTTGAAATCAAATTCAAGAAGAAACTGAGTTAAACGACCATATCATGCACGTTGAGCTTGTTTTAATCCATACAAGACCTTTTTCAGCTTGTATACAAATTGTGGATGGCGGGGATCTTCGAATCCTTTAGGTTGTTCAATATACACTTCCTTATCAATATATCCATTCAAGAAAGCACCTTTTACATCCATTTGATGGAGAGTGATATTCAAACAGCAAGCTATGACAAACAACAATCTAATTGACTCAATTCTAGCAACTGGAGCGAAGGTTTCATCATAGTCAATCCCTTCAACTTGAGAGTATCATTGAGCAAATAGTCTAGCCTTATTTCTCACAACAGTTTCAGATTCATCTGATTTGTTTGTCACGCCCTTTTTCGACCGCGACATTTTAAAAAATCTCCTGCTTAGTAAAAGGTTAGAAAAATAAAATAAATGCTAAAAGAATGTTAAAATGTTAAAATGTTTAAAAAGTGCTAGAATATTAAAAGTGTTGAAAAGGGCTAGAAATGTTAAAGGTGCTAAGGGTTAAAGTAGAGGTGCTAAAGTGCTAAAGGGTGCTTAAAGGTGCTAGCAATGCTAAAGGGTTCGCGGAGTCGCCACCTAATTATTTTGGGTGAATTAGGACACCTAAATGTTAACTAGTTTAAAGTAAACATTAACTCCATTTAATGGTCTGCTAAACTTAATGAGATTCTGGGTAAGGGTTCTTTATTATCCTAAAGGGAAGGGGTTAGGCACCCTAAAGGATCCGCTAACTTGCGGTTGTCCGTTCAAACCTAGGGTTAATTATTTAAAATGCATATTTAGGAGAACATGAGTTAAAAAGATGTTTGCAAATAATTATTTAAAAGATATGTATGTATATATAGTATTGCATGAAATTTGTTTGTAAAATGCAAGGAAAATATTCTATTTGAACAAAGCAATTGCATGAGGCTTATAAAAAAAAAATGCAAAATAATAAAAATAGATGGTTTACTAAAAGTACGTATTATATGTTAATTTTAGTCTTTATAAAGGGTATGCAAATGGGTAGCAAGATTTTCCTCTTTTGCACTTGGTAATAAGAAAATAGATCTTTGTTATGAAAAAAGATTTGTTGTTTTTATGAAGTTTAATAAGAATTTGGAACTCATTTATTTCTATAATATTAATGAAAAGGCTAAGTTATTTTAAAAAGTTTTGAAAATGCATAACGGCCTAAAGATAGATTAAACTAGCGACACATTTTATTATTTAACTACCCGCCCTCAATAGTTCTAAGTCTAACTAATCTAGGCATTTTCAATAATTGTATAAGGTTAGGGAACAAAAAATACAAATAAAAGTAAAGTGACGGAGTTAAAGAAAGGAGATAAAATGACTAGGGCAGGTGAAGATATTATTCCGCCCTCTTTATCTTAAGGTTCCGAGACCGAAGAATGCGAGAAGTGTGGATGTGAATCCTTTGCTTGACAAAGTCGTGACGAGTCTCGTATGAGACTCTTCGTTGCTCCCGATGCATTTCATGTAAATCAAAGAAAGAAAAGGATTAGAAAATACTTTAAACTTTATGAAAATAAGAAAATATACAAAAATAGTCATATGAGCTCAAACATGCATATGACTTAATTGTCATTTTAATATAGCAGCCCAAGTTGGACCAACAAAACCAAAGTAGAGGCCCCACATCATTTGACCCAAGGCTCAAGGCTTGGAACACCACGGTATACCGAAGCATAGAGCAAAGCCCCACTAAAAATGCATTTTTAAAGGAGAAGACAAATCTGTCCAGTGTATATGACAGTAGGCCCAATAATAGACATTCAGATATATGTGAATCCATATTCAAACCATACAATGAAACACAGGGACTGATATGTACAACATGGACAGTAATCATATATGCACAGAAAAGAACTTTTATGGCATCTCATGGATTTCAGCTTTAAGTTTTATGAGCCGAAATTTACAGCTAAAGACAGTGAATCCCTACTTCTTTTCCTATTCATATCTAATTAGGACCTCCAGTCACATAGATTAGAGACAAGACAATCAAGAAGACAGGAAGAAATCAAGCAAGGGAGGTTAAGAACATCCATGTTAGCCAACATGATCCCTTTAGACTTTATGCTTTAGGAGACAATATGTTACTAGGCAGATTCCAAACATGGTGATTTCATTCGTCGAAGCAGATTAGAGGTAGTCGAAGCAGATTAGAGGTAGGCTATCCCTGAGTTGACATGCATGCATAATCATTTTTTAATAGAACAGTCTTAAGCAGTTCAATCACCTATCTCTTGGAGTCTAATCATGTTGGGGGAAGAAAACTCATACAAAGTATAGGATTGGGAATAAATTATCAGTTACAAGCCAAGATTTTTTTTCAAAATTACTTCATAGACATGTAATAATCAAGGCATCATATATGTTAGGAGACTATAGAAGAAACATAGAATAATTGGAAGATACATATTCTGCATTTAGCACAACAAGAGCAGACAGGATTTTATACTTTAACTAAGTCCTAATCTCTATTTCAAACAAACAAATACAGATAGTCTAATTGACCCCTCCAAACTAGCTTCTACGTGAATATGCATGGTTTAAAATGTTTTTCCATTTTTTAGACACAACACAGCATCACATATTTATCATGGCAGATTCGAGTTCAGACTTCACCTTAAAGGAATATTAGGCTAGGTGGCTCCAACTCACTAACATTCAAACATGGATATGCAGAATACACATGGACGAGTGGTACTCAATATAGCATTGTAACACGCTTCTATATCAATTTTATTGAGTTCTTGGGAGTCTAGTTCTCATATAATATATGTTGAGGTGCAGGCAGACCATTTCAGCATAATTTATGGTCATATAAAATACATCAGGTCCAAATTTATTCTGAGCTAAACACACAAACGCACACGTAAGAAATAAGCTACACGCTTTTGACCATATAAGTTCTTGACTATGTATTGTAAGTAAAATAGATCATTTTGGAGTATACACTAATACTAAGCCATTTCTAAGATAGTTAATGAACATACAAAACCTTAACAGTATTGAATATGATTCATAAATCAACATGATATGGTTATAATCATATGCTATGCCAAAGATGCTTGACATTACTAAATAAATATAAGGAAGCGAGTTGAAATGACCATAGTTAACTTAATAGGCTAATTCGACATCATATTTAACTAAGAGCACTAACAAACTAAATAAACATGATTAATCAACAGAAAACATATAAAAGCACATCAAACATAAAAAAATAGAAAAACCAATCCGAAATAGCGAAAAACGATCGAATAGCTAGACAAACGAGTAAAATCACCCAAAATCACAAACCAGCAATAAAAACCAAAATCGGTAGCTAAAGGGCCAAAACCATCCGTAAAATGGTTGCAATCAGTAGCCAAAAGGGGGCGAAACCAGTAGCCAAAGTGAGGCCAAAATCAGTCCAAAAAATGGTTGAAATCAGTAGCAAAAATGGGGGCGAAACCAGTAGCCAAAGAATGGTCTAAAAATAGTCAAAACAGTGGCCCAAAATGATCAAAATCAGAGACCGTATTGGCGGTTTAAACAAACTAAAACAACCTATACAAAGATTAAAAGTACTTTAAACTAGGTATTTAAGTTAACTAGATGATTTGTATATGAACAGACTTAATGTTATACCGTAGTTCGAACCTACGTATGAGAGCGCATTTAAAGTATGTAAGACTTAAAATTTTTAGGATAGGTTGACGGATTGTTCCGGACGGTTTTAGTCAACTTTGAGGCGGATATGACCCGGTACATTGAGAGTTCCTAAGTGTTTCAAAGGCCTAGGCGTAGTTCGTTGAGTCTGGATTCCAACGCGAACCAACCGCTCGTCGATAGGACGTCGAGTAGCAAGTTATGAGAGTTGCAAGTTCGCTTGCGCAATGACGAAACGTGTTCGGACTAAGCGCAGGCCGCGGCGGTGCAGGGCGCGCGCTAATGTACTGAAGTCGCTGAAGTTGCAGCGCCCAGGCGCGGCGCGCATGGCCGCCGATGCTGAAATTTGGGCGAAAAACTTAGAAAATCTGATTTTTGTTTTAAAAGAGACCATGGGAGGGTGACAAGTGTTCCCCATCCGATTTTCTTGCATGCCATATATTGACCAAGACTTGGTCATTTTCTATCTTTCATCTTCTCTCTCTCTCTCAAATTGCTCCACCTTCTCCCTAAACTTCCACTCTCTCTAGAACCCCAAGAGAAATTCTTAGCCTAAGGAAAATCAAATTAAGGGCGAAGGAAGTTGGTGGCTAACTTAAAAGTGTTATTGTGGTGGTATTCTTGGAGGAAAGGCTAGCAAGGTGTTGGAATAAGCTTGGCTAAAACTTTAAGGTAATGATTCTTCCTTTAGATTTAGTTTATAGTGTTGCATGTTAAGAAGAAAGAACTTGTGGTAGTGAATAATGCTCTTAGAATCATTGCATGCTAGAAATGTGGTTTGGATATGAAAAATGGGTTAAGAGGAGATTATGAGCATGTTGTAGCCTAACAACTACCTTAGAATTGTTAAGTGAATTGTTGTAAACTTATGGGGCAGAATTGGTATTTGTGTGTGTAATCCCATTTTAAATGTTGGATTGTTGAACCTTAAATGTGGTGTTTGGATGATAAATTCGGCCTTGAGAAAGGTGGCAAAGTGAGTAGAAACAAAGGAAATGCTGCCCAATTTTCCATAGAATTTAGTGGCTTTGAGTTTAGATTATTCTACATTGAAATTAGAGGTTAATAAACGTATCATGGTTATTTTAGGTTGACATATTACTTGCGGTAGTTTGGACTTAGCAAGTGGATTGATCAAAGGTATGTGAAGCTTTCCTATCCTTTGAGCATGAGTATTTGTATCTATGTAGTACGGTAGACGACAAGATTTATTATTCTTACTTGTTTTAGTATATATAAAGACTTGTTTCGTTTTGAGAAGTATAAGTCCTGGTTAAGGGAAAAGTATGATTTTACAAAAGTATAGAGTACTTGGTGTGAAAGTATTGAGTATTGAATTATTCTAAAGATAAGAGGCTTGAAGTATTTTTGGAAGTTGTGTAGAATTGTTTGAAGTATAAGTCTCTTGGTTTGTAAAAGAACAAAATGGTTTATAAGGAGTTATAACGGCTTTATGGGAAGTTAGTTATAACGGCCTTGTGAAAGGATAGAAGGTCTTAATTTCTAAAGTATAAAGATAGTATAACGACTTTATGGGAAGTTAGTTATATTAGCTTTATGAAAGGATAACAAGAAGAGATTTACTCTAAGTAAGATAAGCAAGGACAAATGATTTGATTTATGAAAGGCAAATTGATTTTAAGGCATCAATTGCCCAAAGGTTTTATACATGAAAAACTCACTTTTGAAAGAGTTGAAGTATGTAGTACTTTGGGATTAAATTCCAGTTTTCTTTTATTAAAGATATGATTAAGTGCCTTAACTAAAATGAGAGGGTATATGAACAAGACTAATAAGAAGTTATAAGTTTCTTAACTTATTTATGATTATGATATGATTTGAGCTAGGGTAAGAGTATATCCGGCGGCAAGCCCCAAGATCGTTATACCACCTACTCGGGGTAAGAGTATGTCGAGGCAAGCCGCAAGATCGTCATACCTCCTCCTTGATGTAAGAGTATGTCGAGGCTAGCCCCAAGATCGCCATACCATCCGCTTGATGTAAGAGTATATCCGGCGGGCGATCCGAGATCGTTATACCATCTGCACGATATAAGAGTATATCCGGCGGGCAAGCCCCAAGATCGTTATACCATCTGCTCCAAGATAAGAGTATATCCGAAGTCTGATCCCAAGATCGTTATACCATCCGCCTGTGGTAAGAGTATATCCGGCGGTAAGTCCCCAAGATCGTTATACCACTGTTCGTGGACTTGCTACCCGACGCGAGGAATACCTCATGCGAGTCCTTATGGGCTTATGCGGGTGAAATAGTCCCGTGCGTAGTACACCTATCGAGGAATACCTCATGCGGGTCCACGAGACCCACGTGCGGGTGAAATAGTCCCGGGAGTAGGATTGCTTATCGATACTACGGGCGAGGACCGCTTTGATCACGAGCCTCCTATTTTTATGCAGTACTATATACATATGCTTGTTACTCTCATTGTTAGTAAGGCAGTAAAAGGTAAGTTGATTTCATCCATGACCCCAGCTTATTTTTAGACTTATGATTTCATTCTGATATTTGATTTCACACACTTGGTACTGTTGTCGACCTCGACCTCCGGGCTGCGTTCATGCCGCAGTCGAGATCGTAAGCTTGCTGGTCCGCACTCTTAGGATCACTGTTCATTTCCTGGAAAGCTCCATCCCTCCGGAGGCTTTGTCTTTTGGTATGATTCCCTGAGGTTATAGACTTTTGTACATTCAGGGGGTATGGCGGGGCCCTGTCCCGCCACAGTTGTTATTCCTAGAGGTCTGTAGTCACGTTTGTGGTTTGGGCTGTAAGAATAAAGTTGTACTGTTTCACTATCGGTTAAGTTATTTTATGAAAGGCGGCCTTATCGGCTTGCTAGTGATGTTTACCTTATACAGATTTGTTTTATGTATGTTCCGCTGCTATTCTCTGACATATACCTGACAGGGTACCCCGGTAGGGTACTAGTCGCGGCCCCGGGGTCGGGTCGTGACACTTAACACGACCAGCGTTTGTCCAGTTAAGCATATACAACTGATCTAATAACGAACAACGACATTAAGCACAATTAAACAAAAAACATGATATACAGATAGTCACTAATCTTAACTAAACATAGTTAGTCAGCCACATAGCACGTAATTTAACTGAAATAGAAGACTGCAAGGAGTAGGATTACCTTCTTCGGGCAGCGAACCGAGGCGCGTTTCGACCCGTCGATTCTACTCGAAGAATATGTATGTGGGTGCGAATGAAGAAAACAAAGCTTAAACGCAAGAATTCTAAAACGAAGAACGAATAGATGATATGCAAGATAATTTCAAATTTTCCGGGGTCCCCTCCAATGAAGAACGAAAGGGTCTTTTATAGGCAAAAACTGAGTTTGAATTCGAAAAATAGTTGTTAGAGGTCTGATTTTTGGACGATTTGTTGGTTCAAATCGCGGATTTTAGGGAGATGCAGGGTATGGGCTGCGTAGGTGAAGTGAAATGAGTAGTTGGGGGTGCAGGGAGTGGGCATGGCAGGGTCTAGTTGGGCAGAGGCATGGGGGACGAAGGGGACAGGGGTGAAGTGAAAAGGAAGGCAGATCTTTTTTAGGTTTATGTATCCTTTGTGTTTTAAGAAGATGAAGTGAGGGTGAAAAAAAAATGTGGGCTGCTGGCGATGTGGGCTCAATATATGAGGGTTTGGGCCGGGTCAACGGGTAGTTGTGGGCTGCGCGTTTGGACTGGTAGTGACTAGGTATTAATTTTAATTTGGGTATTAGTTTTAGAAGTTAATTTTAGGCAAAGATTAATTAGTGGTAAATTAGGAATTAAAAATTGTGATTAAATTATTTGGGTGCTTTATTAATCTAAATTATTACAAAAATAAATACGGACGTGCTATTTAATTAGGGCTAATATTTATAATGCGATGCCGTTATTAAAACTTATTTATTATGCGTATTCCGCGAAGTTAAATTAAAACTGAACGGGGTTTAGACTATTATTAAATTATTTAAATGCTAAACGCAAATATGTTATTTAAGGACTGCTTAATGCTTTTATAAATGCGACGCTATTATTAAAACACATGTATTAGATTAAAATACGAATTACGAAATTGCCTTGCTTTTAGTAAAAAATGCGAATATTCTATTTAACACGACGTCATTGCTAAATTATTTATTTATTGTTAAGGATTATTCGAGTTTCAATTAATGGAAAATAAGGCTTAAATTACGAATGATATTAATGAAATTGCTTGTTATTAAAACGACGAATGCGGGCGTGAGACTCAAGGTGTGTTTAGTACTTTACGTAAAATGCGGTGCCATTATTAAATTGTTTATTATGCATGTATTAATGTTTTATCGCTGCATTTTATTATTATAAAATTGTTAAAATTATTGTTGAAAATTGGTGTAATTTTGTAGTTAACGGTCGGGCGAGAGGGTCAAAATTGGGTGTCAACAACTTGTCCCTCTTTGTATGGAGATGATGGAAGAATCTTCGGACAAAGACGTTGACTCATAGCCAATTTTGTCTCGATCCTCAGAATTGCAAAAATGTTGGGTAATTAAGACAAGGCTGACGCGGACTCAAAACTGTCCCAGTGTCGAGTTATGACGACACTGGGCTACCATGGTCAAACACCAAGGTGGGCTAACGCGGACTTAAAGCTTGTCCCAGTGTCGAGTTATGACGACACTGGGCTACCATGGTCAAAACACCAGGGCGGGCTAACGCGGACTCAAAATTTGTCCCAGTGTCTAGTTATGGCGACCTTTGGGTTGTGCTAAAAATAAAAATAACTGGCTTGAACCTAGGGGTGTACTGGTATTGACTTATGATGCTGGGTTTTATGGCGATGTGGAATGAGTGGACCGACGCTCGAGGCCACTTCTGCCATTTGTTGGGAAGGTTGGCCCCCCAACAAATTGCCCCGGTTCGCTGTAAGAGAAAATCCACGTTGTGCTCCTGCTCCTGCATGCTAAGACTTAAACAAACGGTTAGTGCATAACTGTTAAGGAAAAATGATGATGCATAATTTTTGAAAATAATGTAACTGTGTGAGTAGAAAGTGTTATCCTGAAAAATGTGATGCTCGTTGCGTTGATGCGATGCTGTCAATGCTGTGTTTTTCGTCATTGCACAGACGCGTTGCGATTGTGAATGCGGATATGTTGTCCTTGCTGCAACTGCCCCTGTAGACTAAAGCTCAAGAAAGAGTTAGTGCATAACTGCTAAGACAGAATGATAAAGCAAAAATGCAATTTTGAGAGTATAGAAATCATCTTTGCATAGATGTGATATGCTGACGACGTCGTTTCGGACGTGGCGTCGTTTTTGGGCTTGTTGTGCTGATAGCGTCGCTGCTCGGACGTGTTGCTGCTGGCGTCATTGCGTAGACTTCTTTGTCCGATAACGTCGTTACTGGGCGTGTTCTTCTTTGGAGTCATTGCGTAGACTTCTTTGTCCGATAACGCCGTCGTTGCACTGGGCGTGTTCTTCCGGGCGTCATTGCGTAGACTTCTTTGTCTTGATAACGTCGTTACTGGGCGTGTTGTTCTTTGGCGTCATTGCGTATACATAATGCTGATCACGTCATTATGCGGGCGTATTCGCTTTGGCGTCGTTGCGTGGACTTCTTGCGGCCGATAACGCGTCGTTACGGACGTCTTCGCCGGCGTCGTTGCGTAGACATAATCGATCACGTCGTTATGCGGGCGTGTTCTTTGTTGGCGTCATTTTCGGACTTCTTTGTCTTTGTAACGTCGTTGCACGGATGTGTTCTTCTTTGGCGTCGTTGCGTAGACATGATCGATCACGTCGTTATGCGGGCGTGTTCTTCTTGGCGTCGTTGCGTAGACATAATGCTGATCACGTCGTTATGCGGGCGTGTTCTGCGATAACGCCGCTTCACGGGCGTGTTGCTGCGCATTCTCTGTAGAATAAATGCTCGCAAGCTAAGCGAGAAAACGTTAGTGTATACCGTTTAAACAAAATGATAAATACATATGAGAAGTGCAGTTTATGGCGAGATGTCGCCCACGATACACGGATGAATATCGAGATGTTGTCCTTGCACGCGGACATGCTAAGTGCCGACGAATTGCCATGATGCCTTTGTTGGAGTGCGATCGTTGGTTGCAAATTTGACTTTATGCCCACGATCGCTAGCCCTTGCGGAATTCACCGTGCTGATTATCGATGCCTTTTACGCCTGCTCGCCGATGCGGACTTTGAATTTTGGATTGTTGTCATATCCTCTGCCTCTGCTGCTTCTTTCTGCTTTTGCGAAGAAACTTTTTGCCGTATCCTCTGCCTCGGCTATTGCACTTTCTGCTTCTGTTAATATGAAAAGACCTGCGCTCAAAGAAAATTTGTGAGTTTTGGGGGGGGGGGGTCGATTCGCATTTGACTTCGCCGCCTTGTTCCTTGACATCTGCTTGCTCGCTCGCTTGGACTGCAACCCTGCAGTTTCCTTGAGGTGTTTGGCAGTGTCCCGAAAGTATTTTTAAAACGAAACATTTTCATGAGGTATGCACAAAACATTTTTTTAGAAATAAACATTTATATGACATGCGTATAAAGTGTAAAAATCTAGTCGATTTTGCTGAATATGACATATATTCTGACCAAACGAATATCTTTGGAGCCCTCATTATGACCTCTTCATGACGCGTAAAATTGTCCCAGTTTCGTTATGCGGGCAGACGGGCGAGACTTAACTTTGACGAGGACTGCTCATATCTCTTTTGGAATAACCAACACATTCTGCAGCGCGCGGGCTAATGGGAAGATTCCTAATGGTATGATCGAAGCCGATTTAGGCCGCCTACGTATCCCCATGAGGGAATCAGGTCATGACGTAGTTCATTACAAGCGAAATTGGGTGAAATTAAAAATTTCTAAAGGTGGGACCGAAGCCGAGGCGGCCGCCTACGTATCCATCAAGGGAATCAGGTCAAACGTAGTTCCAATACAAGCAAAAGAGAAAATGGGGATTTTCTAAAAGGTGGGACCGAAGCCGATGTGGCCGCCTACGTATCCGCCAAGGGAATCAGGTCGAACGTAGTTCCAATTACAAGTAAAGGGCTTTCTAATTTGCAGCGGCGAGACCCTATGGGCTCTATGCATATCCCACCGGGAATCGCAGCTTTTACAATGTAAAGGGGATTACATGGAAAACAAATACTCCTAGACGTAGTATCTCTTTACTGCATCTGCGTTGATAGCTTTAGGCCATATTTCACCATCCATCTCAGCTAATATTAAAACCCCTCCACTTAATACTCGATGAACCATGTAGGGCCCATGCCAATTAGGTGCAAACTTTCCTTTAGCTTCACTCTGATTCGGAAATATGCGTTTCAAAACTAATTGTTCAGGCTTGAATAACCTTGGTCTTACTCTCTTGTTAAAAGCTCTAGCCATTCTACATTACGATAAAGTCGCCGCATGATCGCATTCAACCTCTTTTCGTCATAGAGTAGTAGAGGTCTCCCCGGTTCTGGCGGTACTAGAACTGGCGGATTAGAAAGGTATTCTTTGATTCTGTCGAAAGCCTGTTGATGATCTGTTGTCCATTCGGTAGCTGCATCCTTTTTCACCAATTTGAATATTGGCTCGCATATCACGGTAGACTGAGCTATGAACCTGCTGATGTAGTTGAGACGACCAAGGAATCTCATCACGTCCTTTTTACTTCTCGGAGGAGGTAACTCCTGGATGACTCTTATTTTCGAGGGGTCTAGCTCGTCATTTGAACTTTGTTCGTTGGTCTCATTACATGTCATATTCGCATTATCAACAGGTTTATTAATATGATCGCTGAAAGAAAAATGCGTAAAGAATTTAATTTTAACACAATTTTTTTTTTTTTTTTAAAGCTGCAAAAAATATCCTGGTATTTATGATGAAAGTAAAACTGCGAGATTAAAAACATATCAAAGAAACGTAAATGCATGTCTATTTTCTTTCTAGATAAATTCACGCTGCTAGAACTATCATAAATTCTACCAAGCTCATCGGAAGGTCGGGACAGGGGTGCAAGTCCAATTATTCAGGCTGTATCCATGCTCTGCGTCCCAAATGGTGAGCTCTTCCTCGTGATCTCCTGCGATCATACATCAATCTGCCTCATCTTCACCTACGAACAGATTCTGGAACCCTGCTGCGAGATCCTCTGGGTCATCTTCTCTTGGCATTTGGATGGTGCAGGCTCTGACGAATGACTGACTCGAGGGCGGAATGGGCATAGGCAAGAGAGTGTATTCTTCATCCAAGGTTATCAGGTGCACATTGACGTGGCCGTGGTTTGGTAAGGGGTTATCATGCACATTTGGGGCAGGATCCTTTAGCTGAATTACCCCTTCTCTGATCAGTGCCTCGATTCTGTCCCTGAGGGAGTGGCAACCTTCAGTGTCATGTCCTGGGCTATCAGAGTGATACGCGCAGCGTTTGTTCTCATCATACCATCTTGGGATAGGGTCAGGAATCCTTCCTGGAATCAGTTGGATTAGGCCTGCAGCTCGCAACCTTTCATATATTTGAGGTATGGGTTCAATGTAGCGGTGCGAACTTTGGGTGGTTTTCCTTCAAAATTCTTATTTGGTCTGGGTGCATTGGGTGCTCTATTTTGTTGGCGGGCTTGATGGGTGGGTCTATGCGGGGCAGAATAAACGGGTGTTTGGGAAGCGTTATATATAGGCTGTGTGTGGCAGTTGTGGTATGAGGTAGGCGTATAGTAAGGTGTGGAGTTCTGGTAGTATGATGGGTTTTGTTATGTTATGAATGCTTCGGGTTTGCGTTCTTGTATAAACATGAAAGGGGAAACTGTCTCTTTCTTCCTTTGTGAAGTATTCCCGAGTGTCCCTGACTGAATCGCCTTATTAGTTGCCTGTAATGCTGCCAGATTTGTAATCCTACCAGTTTTAATACCTTCTTCTACGAAGTCGCCCATTCTAACAACTTCCGTAAAATTCCGTCCGATGACGCTTATCATTCGCTCATAGTAGGTTGCGTCCTTCAAAGATTGTACGAATAGTGTGGTCATCTCACTCTCCACCATGGGTGGTTGTACTTTTGCTGCCTCTGAACGCCACCTCATGGCGTACTCCCTGAAAGTCTCCGTAGACTTTTTCTCTAACTTCATTAGATAGAATCTATCCACACCGGTTTCCGTGTTGAACCCGAATCGCTCCACAAAGTCTTGGGCCAACGCATTCCAGCTATGCCATTTTCGCGGATCCTGGCTGGTGTACCAATCTAGTGCCTCGCCGGTCAAACTTCGAATGAACAATTTCATAATGACTGCCGGGTTCTTCCCTACTCCGATTAGCTTGTCGCAATATGACCTCAAGTGTGCACGGGGGTTCCCTTTCCCATCAAATAGATCGAACTTCGGCACTTTGTATCCCACCGGCAGCTCCACATCTGGATGCATGCAAAGATCTTCGTAGTCTAGTCCTTCGTGACCTTTATCCGATCGCATGCCACGAACTGCTTCCTTCAAGCTGTGAATCTCCCGGGCTACGTCCTCGTCCATTTTGGCTCGGACTTCCCTTTCCATTTCTTCGTAATGATCTGCTTCCTGGTGAAGTGCAGGGACGGTAAAAGGCTGGGTTTCTGTTGTGTAAGTTAGCTGTCTGGGTTGTTTGCTGGGGCTGGTAATGGGTATGGTGTGCGGGTATTGGTCGGCCTGGCGATTAGGGCTGATTGTGGGGAAGTAAGTAGGTGGGGGCTGAGGTACATGGGTAGTAGGAGGATCATTTTGAAGGTGGGGTTGATGATTGACTGGGCGAGGGGTAGTTTGGTCGGTAACTGGCGGTCTTTGTGGGGAGTTCTGGGAGATATGTGGTGGTGGAGGTTGATCTGGGATGGTTTGCGAGGTAGTGGCCCTTTGCTCTGGCATAGGGGTATTCAAACTAATGGATAGGTTGGTCAGATTCCGTAGCCTCTCCGTCTCAACCTGCATATCAGCAATTTGTCAGAGCAATGCAATACATTCTTCCCGATCGTGACATTCCTCCCTTCAAGTTTCTTACCGACAGAATAATTCCCAAACCATTTGGCTCAGACGCCCCCGAGCCAGTCATATCATCATTTCGCGCCTTGGATCTGGTAAAGTGTGGATGCTCCGACATTGTTGAGTCAAATACGAACCGACCCTTTGGGGAAGATGATAAACCTTTCTAAAAAATGCAACAAATGGTGTTAGCGTAAAGCACGTAATTTGCAGGTATGTAGCAGATATATTGCACATAGCACATTCAAACGTTTTCTAATATGCAGGGGGACCTCTTTATGCCAGAGGTAAGCCTAAACGTCACATATGCGATAATGATGGATTGGTCCGAGCCGTCGGATCGAAAATGCTTTTATTGGGACTAAAAATAATTAAATTGCAACAATGAAATGTCAACACTAAAGATCTATTCCTAATGCTACATTATGCTGCCGGCGAATGTGACGGTGGTGTTGCCAGGCCCTGCTCCTGCATCTTCCAAATATTGCATGATGTTTCGAAGTTGGTCCCACCTTTCCGGGGGGACGGTGTTGTTCCCTAATCTGCATACTTTTACCCAATTGGTCATGTCGATATCCTCGAAACCCTGCTTACCTTTGGGGCTCGGACTGCTACAATCTTCCTTGAACCATGCATAGTATTCAGGCGTACCTCCTGCTTGCTCGTATTTGACATCTATTTTCTCAATGTTGTTCCATTCTTCAAGGATTTGCTTCTTCCTGGGGAAAGTGCAATTTGCCCCAAACGCGACCTCTGAATCATTCATGTCTGATTGGAGCGGGATTACCTGTTCTTGACCAAACTGGCGGAGTACACGCAACGGAGCATATGGCTGAAGTCCCCTTAATCAAATGAGCTCGATGTAATAACGGTCCTTGCTCCTTACATAGGCTTTGTTGATACGGGATAGCAGTGGGTACCTCCATTGCACTTGGTTGCTAGTGCGGGATGCCAGAAATTCATACCAATCCCTAGTACCGACTGGTGAAACAAACCGCTTCATCCTGTCGTAAAAACTTACAATCCTATAATCATTGCTAAAACAAATGTCTGTCATATTCGATCGCTGATAAAAGTGTTCCATGGCCCACATCTGTAAGATGAGATTGCATCCTCAAGAAATTGGTTTCTTCGCTTGCATTTTCCTAGAGCTCAAATATCTCGGCTAGAATCATGGGAACCAAAGTAAGTTGCGTGCCATTAATGCCTTCAAAACCATCCGGTCACGTAACATATGCAAAGATCGATCCGTCCATGCTCGAGGAAACACTAGAGTGCCTAATAGAGCAACGGCGAACGCGGTATGTCGTCTAGTTTTCCATTGTCCCAGACTGCAAGAGAACTCCTTTCTAAATGACTGATAGCTATCTTGGCGACCATATCTCTCGTACAGATAATCTAGGGAAACCTAATTATTTTCGAAGCAACGGAGTTCCTTTGTGTTCTTTAGGCCCATGTAATGCAAGAATCTCTTTCCAGATTGACTATAAGGGATGATTTGCCCTCTGTCTTGGTAAGCTAAGCTCGTGAAATAGTTCATCTCCTCCAACGTGGGGGTGAGTTCGAAGTCTTGAAATCTGAACACTGCCCTATCCGGATCCAATCGAATTAAGGCCCTAACTATATGTTGATGCGAGCGATGTCAAACAAAGCCGAGACAACCTAATTTGCTTCGATGATCATTTTATCTGCTGCCACGAAATTCTCCCACCAAATCTTTAGCTTTGTCGGAACACCACTCACCATTCTGACTTCAGGGATTGCTAGAATACTGCTCATCCTATACATAAACAGAAGTAAGTGCAAAATTTCCCAATGCCAGCATGTCACGTATGGCTCGGATTTATCCATCAATATCACGTAACACATAATATGTTGTAGGTCGTTGGGTTGTAAAAACCCTTCGACAAATTTGGTGTCTTCCTAATCGTGGTGTCGATACCAAGGACCGACCCACCTAAGGTAAATGCATGCATGTCCTAAAATAAAGGGTGGTATAGCTCTATCTTAAGTTTCTAAGATTTGGCTTTCCTAGACGCAAGGTTCCCGAGCGGACAACTCGAGCGAGAAGGCTACACGGCCACCGGTTAGACCGGACACTCTGCGTATATTACCAACTCTCCTAAATTTGGGTTTTGCAGAAAGAATTTTGCTGATGCACCAAGCGCACCTCGCATGTAGTGTGTGATTGTGTGAATTTTCCAGAGTGGAAGAAATATGAGCGGAATGTTAGTTTAAGGAAAGCAGTAAAGCAAATAGCAATTAAAACAAATACGGTACGCAAAAATAAAAATGCAAAAATAATGCCAAATAATAACCCTAGATCCGTTGTGGTTAAGAGCCTTAATCCCCAGCAGAGTCGCCATTTCTGTCACGCCCTTTTTCGACCGCGACATTTTAAAAAATCTCCTGCTTAGTAAAAGGTTAGAAAAATAAAATAAATGCTAAAAGAATGTTAAAATGTTAAAATGTTTAAAAAGTGCTAGAATATTAAAAGTGTTGAAAAGGGCTAGAAATGTTAAAGGTGCTAAGGGTTAAAGTAGAGGTGCTAAAGTGCTAAAGGGTGCTTAAAGGTGCTAGCAATGCTAAAGGGTTCGCGGAGTCGCCACCTAATTATTTTGGGTGAATTAGGACACCTAAATGTTAACTAGTTTAAAGTAAACATTAACTCCATTTAATGGTCTGCTAAACTTAATGAGATTCTGGGTAAGGGTTCTTTATTATCCTAAAGGAAAGGGGTTAGGCACCCTAAAGGATCCGCTAACTTGCGGTTGTCCGTTCAAACCTAGGGTTAATTATTTAAAATGCATATTTAGGAGAACATGAGTTAAAAAGATGTTTGCAAATAATTATTTAAAAGATATGTATGTATATATAGTATTGCATGAAATTTGTTTGTAAAATGCAAGGAAAATATTATATTTGAACAAAGCAATTGCATGAGGCTTATAAAAAAAATGCAAAATAATAAAAATAGATGGTTTACTAAAAGTACGTATTATATGTTAATTTTAGTCTTTATAAAGGGTATGCAAATGGGTAGCAAGATTTCCTCTTTTGCACTTGGTAATAAGAAAATAGATCTTTGTTATGAAAAAAGATTTGTTGTTTTTATGAAGTTTAATAAGAATTTGGAACTCATTTATTTCTATAATATTAATGAAAAGGCTAAGTTATTTTAAAAAGTTTTGAAAATGCATAACTACTAAAGATAGATTAAACTAGCGACACATTTTATTATTTAACTACCCGCCCTCAATAGTTCTAAGTCTAACTAATCTAGGCATTTTCAATAATTGTATAAGGTTAGGGAACAAAAAATACAAATAAAAATAAAGTGACGGAGTTAAAGAAAGGAGATAAAATGACTAGGGCAGGTGAAGATATTATTCCGCCCTCTTTATCTTAAGGTTCCGAGACCGAAGAATGCGAGAAGTGTGGATGTGAATCCTTTTCTTGACAAAGTCGTGATGAGTCTCGTATGAGACTCTTCGTTGCTCCCGATGCATTTCATGTAAATCAAAGAAAGAAAAGGATTAGAAAATACTTTAAACTTTATGAAAATAAGAAAATATACAAAAATAGTCATATGAGCTCAAACATGCATATGACTTAATTGTCATTTTAATATAGCAGCCCAAGTTGGACCAACAAAACCAAAGTAGAGGCCCCACATCATTTGACCCAAGGCTCAAGGCTTGGAACACCACGGCATACCGAAGCATAGAGCAAAGCCCCACTAAAAATGCATTTTTAAAGGAGAAGACAAATCATCCGTTGTATATGACAAAGAGGCCCAATAATAGACATTCAGATATATGTGAATCCATATTCGAACCATACAATGAAACACATGGACTGATATGTACAACATGGACAGTAATCATATATGCACAGAAAAGAACTTTTATGGCATCTCATGGATTTCAGCTTTAAGTTTTATGAGCCAAAATTTACAGCTAAAGACAGTGAATCCCTACTTCTTTTCCTATTCACATCTAATTAGGACCTCCAGTCACATAGATTAGAGACAAGACAATCAAGAAGACAGGAAGAAATCAAGCAAGGGAGGTTAAGAACATCCATGTTAGCCAACATGATCCCTTTAGACTTTATGCTTTAGGAGACAATATGTTACTAGGCAGATTCCAAACATGGTGATTTCATTCGTGACAGATTAGAGGTAGTCAAGCAGATTAGAGGTAGGCTATCCACGAGTTGACATGCATGCATAATCATTTTTAATAGAAATGTCTTAAGCAGTTCAATCACCTATCTCTTGGAGTCTAATCATGTTGGGGGAAGAAAACTCATACAAAGTATAGGATTGGGAATAAATTATCAGTTACAAGCCAAGATTTTTTTTCAAAATTACTTCATAGACATGTAATAATCAAGGCATCATATATGTTAGGAGACTATAGAAAAAACATAGAATAATTGGAAGATACATATTCTGCATTTAGCACAACAAGAGCAGACAGGATTTTATACTTTAACTAAGTCCTAATCTCTATTTCAAACAAACAAATACAGATAGTCTAATTGACCCCTCCAAACTAGCTTCTACGTGAATATGCATGGTTTAAAATGTTTTTCCATTTTTTAGACACAACACAGACCGACATATTTATCATGGCAGATTCAGAGTTCAGACTTCACCTTAAAGGAATATTAGGCTAGGTGGCTCCAACTCAGCTAACATTCGAAACATGGATATGCAGAATACACATGGACAGGGTACTCAATATAGCATTGTAAATACGATTCTATATCAATTTTATTGAGTTCTTGGGAGTCTAGTTCTCATATAATATATGTTGAGGTGCGTGCACCATTTCAAAGATAATTTATGGTCATATAAAATACATCAGTCCAAATTTATTACGAGCTAAACACACAAACGCACACAGAAGAAATAAGCTACACGCTTTTGACCATACAAGTTCTTGACTATGTATTGTAAGTAAAATAGATCATTTTGGAGTATACACTAATACTAAGCCATTTCTAAGATAGTTAATGAACATACAAAACCTTAACAGAGTATTGAATATGATTCATAAATCAACATGATATGGTTATAATCATATGCTATGCCAAAGATGCTTCAACATTACTAAATAAATATAAGGAGCAGGTTGAAATGACCATAGTTAACTTAATAGGCTAATTCGACATCATATTTAACGAAACAGTAGCACTAACAAACTAAATAAACATGATTAATCAACAGAAAACATATAAAAGCACATCAAACATAAAAAAAATAGAAAACCTCAGGAAATAGCGAAAAACGATCCAGAATAGCGACAAACAGGCCGAAATCACCCAAAACTGCCAAACCAGCAATAAAAACCAAAATCGTGAGCTGTGCGGCCAAAACCACCCGTAAAATGGTTGCAATCAGTAGCCAAAAGGGGGCGAAACCAGTAGCCAAAGTGAGGCCAAAATCAGTCCAAAAAATGGTTGAAATCAGTAGCAAAAAAGGGGGCGAAACCAGTAGCCAAAGAATGGTCTAAAAATAGTCAAAACAGTGGCCCAAAATGATCAAAATCAGAGACCATATTGGCAGTTTAAACAAACTAAAACAACCTATACAGTATTAAAAGTACTTTAAACTAGGTATTTAAGTTAACTAGATGATTTGTATATGAACAGACTTAATGTTATACCCCGTAGTTCTGACCCTACGTATGAGAGCGTACGAAAGTATGTAAGACTTAAAATTTTTAAGGATAGGTTGACGGATTATTCCGGACGGGTTTTAGTCAACTTTGAGGTGGGTTATGACCCGGTACATTGAGAGTTCCTAAGTGTTTCAAAGGCCTAGGGCGTAGTTCGTTGAGTCTGGATTCCAACGCAACCAACCGTTCGTCGATAGGACGTCGGAGTAGCAAGTTATGAGAGTTGCAAGTTCAGTGCGCAGTCGGACAGAAACGTGTTTCGGACTAAAGCGGCGCCGGTGCGAGGTCGCGCGCCTAATGTCTTGAGGGTCGCTGAAGTTGCAGCGCCTTGCGCCGGAACAACAGGGCCGCGAGAAAGTTCAGAGAGCCGGAGGTTAGCGCGCCATACGGCGCTGGCCGCGCGCCGATGCGGAAATTTGGGCGGAAAAACTTAGAAAATCTGATTTTGTTTTAAAAGAGACCATGGGAGGGTGACAAGTGTTCCCCATCTGATTTTCTGTTGCATGCCATATATTGACCAAGACTTGGTCATTTTCTATCTTTCATCTTCTCTCTCTCTCTCTCAAATTGCTCCCCCTTCTTCCTAAACTTCCAGCCCTCTCTCTAGAACCCCAAGAGAAATTCTTAGCCTAAGGAAAATCTGAAATTAAGGGCAAGAAGGAATTTGGTGGCTAACTTAAAAGTGTTATTGTGGTGGTATTCTTGGAGGAAAGGCTAGCAAGGTGTTGGAATAAGCTTGGCTAAAACTTTAAGGTAATGATTCTTCCTTTAGATTTAGTTTATAGTGTTGCGTGTTAAGAAGAAAGAACTTGTGGTAGTGAATAATGCTCTTAGAATCATTGCATGCTAGAAATGTGGTTTGGATATGAAAAATGGGTTAAGAGGAGATTATGAGCATGTTGTAGCCTAAAAACTACCTTAGAATTGTTAAGTGAATTGTTGTAAACTTATGGGGCAGAATTGGTATTTGGGTGTGTAATCCCCTTTAAAATGTTGGATTATTGAACCTTAAATGTGGTGTTTGGATGATAAATTCGGCCTTGAGAAAGGTGGCAAAGTGAGTAGAAACAAAGGAAATCTTTGTGACTTTCCATAGAATTTAGTGGCTTTGAGTTTAGATTATTCTACATTGAAATTAGAGGTTAATAAACGTATCATGGTTATTTTAGGTTGACATATTACTTGCGGTAGTTTGGACTTAGCAAGTGGATTGATCAAAAAGGTATGTGAAGCTTTCCTATCCTTTGAGCATGAGTATTTGTATCTATGTAGTACGGTAGACGTACAAAATTTATTATTCTTACTTGTTTAAGTATATATAAAGACTTGTTTCGTTTTGAGAAGTATAAGTCCCTTGGTTAAGGGAAAAGTATGATTTTACAAAAGTATAGAGTACTTGGTGTGAAAGTATTGAGTATTGAATTATTCTAAAGATAAGAGGCTTGAAGTATTTTTGGAAGTTGTGTAGAATTGTTTGAAGTATAAGTCTCTTGGTTTGTAAAAGAACAAAATGGTTTCTAAGGAGTTATAACGGATTTATGGGAAGTTAGTTATAACGGCCTTGTGAAAGGATAAGAAGGTCTTAATTTCTAAAGTATAAAGATAGTATAACGGCTTTATGAGAAGTTAGTTATATTAGCTTTATGAAAGGATAACAAGAAGAGATTTACTCTAAGTAAGATAAGCAAGGACAAATGATTTGATTTATGAAAGGCAAATTGATTTTAAGGCATCAATTGCCCAAAGGTTTTATACATGAAAAAGAGTCACTTTTGAAAGAGTTGAAGTATGTAGTACTTTGGATTAAATTCCCGGTTTTCTTTTATTAAAGATATGATTAAGTGCCTTAACTAAAATGAGAGGGTATATGAACAAGACTAATAAGAAGTTATAAGTTTCTTAACTTATTTATGATTATGATATGATAATGATTTGAGCTAGGGTAGAGTATATCGAGGCAAGCCCCAGATCGTTATACCACCTACTCGGGGTAAGAGTATGTCGAGGCAAGCCCAAGATCGTCATACCACCTCCTTGATGTAAGAGTATGTCGAGGCGGCCCCAAGATCGTCATACCATCCGCCCGGTGTAGAGTATATCGAGGCGGATCCGAGATCGTTATACCATCTGCACGGTATAAGAGTATATCGAGGCAAGCCCAGATCGTTATACCATCTGCTCCAGATAAGAGTATATCGAGAGTATAGTCCCAGATCGTTATACCATCTTCGGGGTAGAGTATATCCGGAGGTAAGTCCCCAAGATCGTTATACCACTGTTAGTGGACTTGCTACCACGATCACGAGGAATACCTCATGCGAGTCCTTATGGGCTTATGCGGGTGAAATAGTCCCGTGCGGTAGTCTGACTATCGAGAATACCTCATGCGGGTCCACGAGACCCGTGCGGGTGAAATAGTCCCGCGAGTAGGATTGCTTATTGATACTACGGGCGAGGACCTGTTTTGATCACGAGCCTCCTATTTTTATGCGATCTTATATCATATGCTTGTTACTCTCATTGTTAGTAAGGCACGATAAAAGGTAAGTTGATTTCATCCATGACCCCACTTATTTTGGACTTATGATTTCATTACGATATTTTGATTTCACACACTTGGTACTGTTATCGACCTCGCCCGAAGTGCGTTAAATGCGCAGTCGAGATCGTAGCTTCTTTGGTCCGCACTTAGGATCACTGTTCATTTCTGGAAAGCTCCATCCCTCCGAGGCTTTGTCTTTTGGTATGATTCCACGAGGTTATAGACTTTGTACATTCGGGGTATGGCGGGCCCTGTCCACGATTGTTATTCTAAGTGCGTAGTCACGTTTGTGGTTTGGGCCGTAAGAATAAAGTTATCTTGTTTCACTATCGGTTAAGTTATTTTATGAAAAGCGGCCTTATCGGCTTCATAGTGATGTTTACCTTATACAAATTTGTTTTATGTATGTTCATTGCTATTCTCGACATATACGGCGAGGTACCGGAAGGGTACTAGTCGCGGCCGGGTCGGTCGTGACAAAAGTGGTATCGAGCGATTAGTCCTCGGAAAGTGTCTACAGACCGTGTCTAGGAGAGTCTTGATTATCGGTGTGTCGTGCACCACATCTATAATCAGGAGGCTGCATGACATTTAGGATTGGTTTCCCTCCTTCTTTCTTTAAGATCGTGCGATGAGAGTTGTCATAATAGGTTGAGTCCTCTCGACCTATCCTTGTGTAACGATTATGCCTCGCGGAGGCGACGAGCCAGAAGGGCAAAGCGGCGGCGAGGCGCTGAAGTGCACGCAGAGTTACGAGACTCGAACGCGAGCGATGCTTGAGTAGTAATGGCGGGTCGAGTTCAATTCTGTGGCGATGTTCGAGGCGAGCGGCGGTGGCTCCAGAGTCGTGCGAGCCTCGATTCCCGGCCGAGCGAGTATAGGGATTACGGAGAGCGGTCGGGTTGTTGACTAGCATTGTGGCGGCGGCCGCGGCGTGCTCGCCCAGTCAAACGGTTTAAGGATTCGGATTTTACGAGTTGTGATCCACCCGAGTTCTATGGGTCGAGGTCTAAGGAGGATCCTCAGGATTTTATTCGACAGGTGCGACGGACTACGCAGGTGCTTAGGGCCTCGGAGACGGTGTCCGTTGTGTTAGCTTCTTACCGGTTACGCGATATTGCGTTGAGCGGTTTGAGTCATGGGTGTTGGCGAGAGGTGAGGATGCTCTTCCGGTGTTTGGGAGGAGTTCACGAGGCGTTCTAGACCACTTCTTGCCTCACGAGGTGAGAGAGCCGCGTAGATAGGTTCTTGACCTTGAGGCGGGGCGGGAGGACTATCGAAGTCTGACACGAGTTCGACTCCTTGGCGATTGCGCACACCATAGTAGCGACATGGCGACGGGGTTCATCGATATGTGATGGGGTTAGGCCGTCACATGATTCTGCGTGCTTGGGGTGGCTCTTCACGAGGATGGATATTGCGGAGATGCGAGCATACGCCACGAGGATTGAGGGCGAGAGAGGCGGGATCAACTAGATTTAGGCCAACCCGAGGGCGTGACAGCAAGATCTCAGGGCGGTTTTCAAGGCGGACCGCCTCAGCAGCAGGCTAGTTATGCGCCTCAGCCAGTACGGAGTACTCCACCCGCGATCTTGGGGCGTTCGAGAGGTCGGGAGCGGTCGGGGCTCAGGGTTCAGGTTTTCGGGAGAGTAGGGGTGTTAGTCTGAGGAAGCCACCTCTACCTCGGTGTAGTCGATGTGGTAGGACCCATTATGGGGAGTGTCGTGCTAGTTTGGGTAATTGCTATACATGCGGCCAGCAGGGCCATTATGCGAGGAACTGTCCGACCAGGGATAAGCGCGGATGTAGAGATTCACGCCGGGATCGATGGTGGTTCATCGCCTTCTTTTGTTATGCGTCGTGCGAGCGGGATCATGATTAGGGCGACAAGGAGAATGCGAAGCAATAGTTCTGAGTACATCTTTGACCCTTTAGAGATTAGTATGTGTGATAGGATTATTGTATGATTTAGTGTTATGAGCAGAGGATATTGAGACTATGTACCTATCTTTGGAATAAGTTGGTAGATACGAGCGGGCAATTCTGTTAGGCGTGAGCGAGTAAGTGGTAATGGGTCATACGTTGGATTCGTTTTCTGTTTGAGTTATGAGGAATGATTGAGCGTGTGCAATATCTTATGGTCACAGTGGCATAGTAAGGTCTATTAAGCGTGAAGTCCGAGGATGTATCGAGGAATAGTAGATTGGCTCCAAAGGAACATTCGGGGACGAATGTTTCTAAGGGGGGGAGAATGTTATACCCCGTAGTTCTGACCCTACGTATGAGAGCGTACGAAAGTATGTAAGACTTAAAATTTTTAAGGATAGGTTGTGGATTGTTCCGGACGGGTTTTAGTCAACTTTGAGGCGGGTTATGACCCGGTACATTGAGAGTTCCTAAGTGTTTCAAAGGCCTAGGGCGTAGTTCGTTGAGTCTGGATTCCAACGCAACCAACCGTTCGTCGATAGGACGTCGGAGTAGCAAGTTATGAGAGTTGCAAGTTCAGTGCGCAGTCGGACAGAAACGTGTTTCGGACTAAGGCGACAGGGCCGCGGCGCCGGGTGCAGGGCCGCGGCGCCTAATGTACTGAGGGGGTCGCTGAAGTTGCAGCGCCGCGGCGCCGGGACAGCAGGGCCGCGGCGCCGAAAGTTCAGAGAGGCTGCGGAGGTTTCAGCGCCGCGGCGCCGATGCGGGAAATTTGGGCGGAAAAACTTAGAAAATCTGATTTTTGTTTTAAAAGAGACCATGGGAGGGTGACAAGTGTTCCCCCCCATCTGATTTTCTGTTGCATGCCATATATTGACCAAGACTTGGTCATTTTCTATCTTTCATCTTCTCTCTCTCTCTCTCAAATTGCTCCCCCTTCTCCCTAAACTTCCAGCCCTCTCTCTAGAACCCCAAGAGAAATTCTTAGCCTAAGGAAAATCTGAAATTAAGGGCAAGAAGGAAGTTGGTGGCTAACTTAAAAGTGTTATTGTGGTGGTATTCTTGGAGGAAAGGCTAGCAAGGTGTTGGAATAAGCTTGGCTAAAACTTTAAGGTAATGATTCTTCCTTTAGATTTAGTTTATAGTGTTGCATGTTAAGAAGAAAGAACTTGTGGTAGTGAATAATGCTCTTAGAATCATTGCATGCTCGAAATGTGGTCTGGATATGAAAAATGGGTTAAGAGGAGATTATGAGCATGTTGTAGCCAAAAAACTACCTTAGAATTGTTAAGTGAATTGTTGTAAACTTATGGGCGAATTGGTATTTGGGTGTGTAATCCTTTAAAATGTTGGATTGTTGAACCTTAAATGTGGTGTTTGGATGATAAATTCGGCCTTGAGAAAGGTGGCAAAGTGAGTAGAAACAAAGGAAATGCTGCCCAATTTTCCATAGAATTTAGTGGCTTTGAGTTTAGATTATTCTACATTGAAATTAGAGGTTAATAAACGTATCATGGTTATTTTAGGTTTACATATTACTTGCGGTAGTTTGGACTTAGCAAGTGGATTGATCAAAAGGTATGTGAAGCTTTCCTATCCTTTGAGCATGAGTATTTGTATCTATGTAGTACGGTGAGACGTACAAGATTTAGTATTCTTACTTGTTTAAGTATATATAAAGACTTGTTTCGTTTTGAGAAGTATAAGTCCCTTGGTTAAGGGAATATTATTATTTGACAATAGTATAGAGTACTTGGTGTGAAAGTATTGAGTATTGAATTATTCTAAAGATAAGTGGCTTGAAGTATTTTTGGAAGTTGTGTAGAATTGTTTGAAGTATAAGTCTCTTGGTTTGTAAAAGAACAAAATGGTTTATAAGGAGTTATAACGGCTTTATGGGAAGTTAGTTATAACGGCCTTGTGAAAGGATAAGAAGGTCTTAATTTCTAAAGTATAAAAGATAGTATAACGGCTTTATGGGAAGTTAGTTATATTAGCTTTATGAAAGGATAACAAGAAGAGATTTACTCTAAGTAAGATAAGCAAGGACAAATGATTTGATTTATGAAAGGCAAATTGATTTTAAGGCATCAATTGCCCAAAGGTTTTATACATGAAAAGAGTCACTTTTGAAAGAGTTGAAGTATGTAGTACTTTGGGTTAAATTCCCGGTTTTCTTTTATTAAAGATATGATTAAGTGCCTTAACTAAAATGAGAGGGTATATGAACAAGACTAATAAGAAGTTATAAGTTTCTTAACTTATTTATGATTATGATATGATACGATTTGAGCTAGGGTAAGAGTATATCCGGAGGCAAGCCCCAAGATCGTTATACCACCTACTCCGTGGTAAGAGTATGTGCGAGGCAAGCCCAGATCGTCATACCACCTCCTTCAGTAAGAGTATGCGAGGGGCCCAGATCGTCATACCATCCGCTTGATGTAAGAGTATATCGAGGCGAATCCGAGATCGTTATACCATCCGCACTGAGATAAGAGTATATCCGGCGGCAAGCCCCAAGATCGTTATACCATCTGCTCGAGATAAGAGTATATCCGGCGAGTCTGATCCCAAGATCGTTATACCATCCGCGGGTAAGAGTATATCGAGGTAAGTCCCAAGATCGTTATACCACTGTTCGTGGACTTGCTACCCACGCGATCGAGGAATACCTCACGCGAGTCCTTATGGGCTTATGCGGGTGAAATAGTCCCATGCGGGCGGGTACAGCCTATGCGAGGAATACCTCATGCGGGTCTACGAGACCCATGCGGGTGAAATAGTCCCAGGAGTAGGATTGCTTATTGATACTACGGGCGAGGGACCCTGTTTTGATCACGAGCCTCCTATTTTTTATGCAGTACTATATACATATGCTTGTTACTCTCATTGTTAGTAAGGCACAGTAAAAGGTAAGTTGATTTCATCCATGACCCCAGCTTATTTTCAGACTTATGATTTCATTACGCATTTTCGCCACACACTTGTACTGCAGATCGACCTCCTTCGGGCCGTTCATGCCGCAGTCGAGATACGTAACTTCACGTCCGCACTCTTAGGATCACCGCTCATTTCTGAAAGCTCCATCCTCCGAGGCTTTGTCTTTTTGGTATGATTCCACGAGGTTATAGACTTTTGTACATTCAGAGGTATGGCGGCCCCGTCCCGCCACGATTGTTATTCCTGAGGTCAGAGTCACGTTTGTGGTTTGGGCTGTAAGAATAAAGTTGTACTGTTTCACTATCGGTTAAGTTATTTTATGAAAGGCGGCCTTATCGGCTTGCTAGTGATGTTTACCTTATACAGATTTGTTTTATGTATGTTCCGCTATTCTCTGACATATACTGACGGTACCCTGCAGGGTACTAGTCGCGCCCGGTCGGTCGTGACACTTAACACGACCAGCTTGTCGATTAAGCATATACAACCGATCTAATAACGAACAACGACATTAAGCACAATTAAACAAAAACATGATATACGATAGTCACTAATCTTAACTAAACATAGTTAGTCACCACATGACGTAATTTAACCGAAATAAGATCGCAAGGAGTGGGATTACCTTCTTCGCAAATGAATCGAGGCGCGTTTCGACCCGTCGATTCTACTCGAAGAATATGTATGTGGGTGCGAATGAAGAAAACAAAGCTTAAACGCAAGAATTCTAAAACGAAGAACGAATAGATGATATGCAAGATAATTTCAAATTTTCCGGGGTCCCCTCCAATGAAGAACGAAAGGGTCTTTTATAGGCAAAAACTGAGTTTGAATTCGAAAAATAGTTGTTAGAGGTCTGATTTTTGGACGATTTGTTGGTTCAAATCGCGGATTTTAGGGAGATGCAGGGTATGGGCTGCGTAGGTGAAGTGAAATGAGTAGTTGGGAGTGCGAGTGGGCATGGCGGTCTAGTCGGCAGGCATGGGGACGGCGGACGGGTGAAGTGAAAAGGAAGGCAGATCTTTTTCTCAATGTTGTTCCATTCTTCAAGGATTTGCTTCTTCCTGGGGAAAGTGCAATTTGCCCCAAACGCGACCTCTGAATCCTTCATGTCTGATTGGAGCGGGATTACCTGTTCTTGACCAAACTGGCGGAGTACACGCAACGGAGCATATGGCTGAAGTCCCCTTAATCAAATGAGCTCGATGTAATAACGGTCCTTGCTCCTTACATAGGCTTTGTTGATACGGGATAGCAGTGGGTACCTCCATTGCACTTGGTTGCTAGTGCGGGATGCCAGAAATTCATACCAATCCTAGTACCGATCGTGGTGAAACAAACCGCTTCATCCCGTCGTAAAACTTACAATCCTATAATCATTGCTAAAACAAATGTCCGCTATATTCGATCGATAAAAGTGTTCCATGGCCCACATCCGTAAGATGAGATTGCATCCTCGAAGAAATTGGTTTCCTTCGCTTGCATTTTCCTAGAGCTCAAATATCTCAATAGAATCATGGGAACCAAAGTAAGTTGCGTGCCATTAATGCCTTCAAAACCATCCGGTCACGTAACATATGCAAGATCGATCCGTCCATGCTCGCGGGAAACACTAGAGTGCCTAATAGAGCAACGGCGAACGCGTATGTCGTCTAGTTTTCCATTGTCCTGCATCGCAAGAGAACTCCTTTCTAAATGATCGATAGCTATCTTGGCGACCATATCTCTCGCATGAGATAATCTAGGGAAACCCAATTATTTTCAAGCAACGGAGTTCCTTTGTGTTCTTTAGGCCCATGTAATGCAAGAATCTCTTTCCGTTGACTATAAGGGATGATTTGCCCTCTGTCTCGTAAGCTAAGCTCGTGAAATAGTTGATCTCCTCCAACGCGTGGGGTGAGTTCAAGTCTTGAAATCAACATCGCTCTATCCGATCCCGTAACCGAATTAAGGCCCTAACTATATGTTGATCCGAGCGATGTCAAACAAAGCCGTGAGACAACCTAATTTGCTTCGATGATCATTTTATCGCTGCCGAAATTCTCCCACCAAATCTTTAGCTTTGTTAACACCACTCACCATTCTCGACTTGAGGATTGCTAGAATACTGCTCATCCTATACATAAACAGAAGTAAGTGCAAAATTTCCCAATGCTAGCATGTCACGTATGGCTCGGATTTATCCATCAATATCACGTAACACATAATATGTTGTAGGTCGTTGGGTTGTAAAAACCCTTCGACAAATTTGGTGCCTTCCTAATCGTGGTGTCGATACCAAGGACCGACCCACCTAAGGTAAATGCATGCATGTCCTAAAATAAAGGGTGGTATAGCTCTATCTTAAGTTTCTAAGATTTGGCTTTCCTAGACGCAAGGTTCCCGAGCGGACAACTCGAGCGAGAAGGCTACGCGGCCACCGGTTAGACCGGACACTCCGCGTATATTACCAACTCTCCTAAATTTGGGTTTTGCAGAAAGAATTTTGCTGATGCACCAAGCGCACCTCGCATGTAGTGTGTGATTGTGTGAATTTTCCAGAGTGGAAGAAATATGAGCGGAATGTCAGTTTAAAGAAAGCAGTAAAGCAAATAGCAATTAAAACAAATACGGTACGCAAAAATAAAAATGCAAAAATAATGCCAAATAATAACCCTAGATCCGTTGTGGTTAAGAGCCTTAATCCCCAGCAGAGTCGCCATTTCTGTCACGCCCTTTTTCGACCGCGACATTTTAAAAAATCTCCTGCTTAGTAAAAGGTTAGAAAAATAAAATAAATGCTAAAAGAATGTTAAAATGTTAAAATGTTTAAAAAGTGCTAGAATATTAAAAGTGTTGAAAAGGGCTAGAAATGTTAAAGGTGCTAAGGGTTAAAGTAGAGGTGCTAAAGTGCTAAAGGGTGCTTAAAGGTGCTAGCAATGCTAAAGGGTTCGCGGAGTCGCCACCTAATTATTTTGGGTGAATTAGGACACCTAAATGTTAACTAGTTTAAAGTAAACATTAACTCCATTTAATGGTCTGCTAAACTTAATGAGATTCTGGGTAAGGGTTCTTTATTATCCTAAAGGGAAGGGGTTAGGCACCCTAAAGGATCCGCTAACTTGCGGTTGTCCGTTCAAACCTAGGGTTAATTATTTAAAATGCATATTTAGGAGAACATGAGTTAAAAAGATGTTTGCAAATAATTATTTAAAAGATATGTATGTATATATAGTATTGCATGAAATTTGTTTGTAAAATGCAAGGAAAATATTCTATTTGAACAAAGCAATTGCATGAGGCTTATAAAAAAAAATGCAAAATAATAAAAATAGATGGTTTACTAAAAGTACGTATTATATGTTAATTTTAGTCTTTATAAAGGGTATGCAAATGGGTAGCAAGATTTTCCTCTTTTGCACTTGGTAATAAGAAAATAGATCTTTATTATGAAAAAAGATTTGTTGTTTTTATGAAGTTTAATAAGAATTTGGAACTCATTTATTTCTATAATATTAATGAAAAGGCTAAGTTATTTTAAAAAGTTTTGAAAATGCATAACGGCCTAAAGATAGATTAAACTAGCGACACATTTTATTATTTAACTACCCGCCCTCAATAGTTCTAAGTCTAACTAATCTAGGCATTTTCAATAATTGTATAAGGTTAGGGAACAAAAAATACAAATAAAAGTAAAGTGACGGAGTTAAAGAAAGGAGATAAAATGACTAGGGCAGGTGAAGATATTATTCCGCCCTCTTTATCTTAAGGTTTCGAGACCGAAGAATGCGAGAAGTGTGGATGTGAATCCTTTTCTTGACAAAGTCGTGATGAGTCTCGTATGAGACTCTTCGTTGCTCCCGATGCATTTCATGTAAATCAAAGAAAGAAAAGGATTAGAAAATACTTTAAACTTTATGAAAATAAGAAAATATACAAAAATAGTCATATGAGCTCAAACATGCATATGACTTAATTGTCATTTTAATATAGCAGCCCAAGTTGGACCAACAAAACCAAAGTAGAGGCCCCACATCATTTGACCCAAGGCTCAAGGCTTGGAACACCACGGTATACCGAAGCATAGAGCAAAGCCCCACTAAAAATGCATTTTTAAAGGAGAAGACAAATCATGTAAGATATGACAAAGAGGCCCAATAATAGACATTCGGATATATGTGAATCCATATTCAAACCATACAATGAAACACAGGGACTGATATGTACAACATGGATAAGAATCATATATGCAGAAAAGAACTTTTATGGCATCTCATGGATTTCACTTTAAGTTTTATGAGCGAAATTTACAAATAAAGACATGAATCCCTACTTCTTTTCCTATTCACATCTAATTAGGACCTCCAAATACATAGATTAGAGACAAGACAATCAAGAAGACAGAAGAAATCAAGCAAGGAGGTTAAGAACATCCATGTTAGCCAACATGATCCCTTTAGACTTTATGCTTTAGGAGACAATATGTTACTAGCAGATTCCAAACATGGTGATTTCATCGTGTCAAGCGATTAGAGGTAGTCAAGCAGATTAGAGGTAGGCTATCCACGAGTTGACATGCATGCATAATCATTTTTAATAGAACAGTCTTAAGCGTTCAATCACCTATCTCTTGAGTCTAATCATGTTGGGAAGAAAACTCATACAAAGTATAGGATTGGGAATAAATTATCGCCATAAGCCAAGATTTTTTCAAAACTACTTCATAGACATGTAATAATCAAGGCATCATATATGTTAGAGACTATAGAAGAAACATAGAATAATTGGAAGATACATATTCGCATTTAGCACAACAAGAGCGAGGATTTTATACTTTAACTAAGTCCTAATCTCTATTTCAAACAAACAAATACAGATAGTCTAATTGACCCTCCAAACTAGCTTCTACGTGAATATGCATGGTTTAAAATGTTTTTCCATTTTTAGACACAACACGTAATCGACATATTTATCATGGCAGATTCAGAGTTCAGACTTCACCTTAAAGGAATATTAGGCTAGGTGGCTCCAACTCAGCTAACATTCGAAACATGGATATGCAGAATACACATGGACAGGGTACTCAATATAGCATTGTAACACAGTTCTATATCAATTTTATTGAGTTCTTGGGAGTCTAGTTCTCATATAATATATGTTGAGGTGCAGGCAGACCATTTCAGCATAATTTATGGTCATATAAAATACATCAGGTCCAAATTTATTCTGAGCTAAACACACAAACGCACACAGAAGAAATAAGCTACACGCTTTTGACCATACAAGTTCTTGACTATGTATTGTAAGTAAAATAGATCATTTTGGAGTATACACTAATACTAAGCCATTTCTAAGATAGTTAATGAACATACAAAACCTTAACAGAGTATTGAATATGATTCATAAATCAACATGATATGGTTATAATCATATGCTATGCCAAAGATGCTTCAACATTACTAAATAAATATAAGGAGCAGGTTGAAATGACCATAGTTAACTTAATAGGCTAATTCGACATCATATTTAACTAAGAAAGAGCACTAACAAACTAAATAAACATGATTAATCAACGAAAACATATAAAAGCACATCAAACATAAAAATAGCGGAAAACCAGTCCGAAATAGCCGAAAAACCGGTCAGAATAGCTAGGACAAACAGGCGAAAATCACCCAAAACTGCCAAACCAGCGATAAAAACCAAAATCGTAGCCAAAAGGCCAAAACCAGTCCAGAAAATGGTTGCACCGTGAGCTGTGGGGCGAAACCAAGAGCTGTGAGGCCAAAATCACCCGTAAAATGGTTGAAATCGTGAGTGCAAAAAGGGGCGAAACCAGTAGCCAAAGAATGGTCTAAAAATAGTCAAAACAGTGGCCCAAAATGATCAAAATCAGAGACCATATTGACAGTTTAAACAAACTAAAACAACCTATACAGTATTAAAAGTACTTTAAACTAGGTATTTAAGTTAACTAGATGATTTGTATATGAACAGACTTAACACGACCAGCGTTTGTCCAGTTAAACATATACAACTGATCTAATAACGAACAACGACATTAAGCACAATTAAACAAAAAACATGATATACAGATAGTCACTAATCTTAACTAAACATAGTTAGTCAGCCACATAGCACGTAATTTAACTGAAATAGAAGACTGCAAGGAGTAGGATTACCTTCTTCGGGCAGCGAACCGAGGCGCGTTTCGACCCGTCGATTCTACTCGAAGAATATGTATGTGGGTGCGAATGAAAAAAACAAAGCTTAAACGTAAGAATTCTAAAACGAAGAACGAATAGATGATATGCAAGATAATTTCAAATTTTCCGGGGTCCCCTCCAATGAAGAACGAAAGGGTCTTTTATAGGCAAAAACTGAGTTTGAATTCGAAAAATAGTTGTTAGAGGTCTGATTTTTGGACGATTTGTTGGTTCAAATCGCGGATTTTAGGGAGATGCAGGGTATGGGCTGCGTAGGTGAAGTGAAAAGAGTAGTTGGGGGTGCAGTGGGCATGGCAGTGGTCTAGTCGAGCAGGCATGGGGACGGCGGGACAGGGGTGAAGTGAAAAGGAAGGCAGATCTTTTTTAGGTTTATGTATCCTTTGTGTTTTAAGAAGATGAAGTGAGGGTGAAAAAAAAATGTGGGCTGCTGGCGATGTGGGCTCAATATATGAGGGTTTGGGCCGGGTCAACGGGTAGTTGTGGGCTGCGCGTTTGGACTGGTAGTGACTAGGTATTAATTTTAATTTGGGTATTAGTTTTAGAGGTTGATTTTAGGCAAAGATTAATTAGTGGTAAATTAGGAATTAAAAATTGTGATTAAATTATTTGGGTGCTTTATTAATCTAAATTATTACAAAAATAAATACGGGCGTGCTATTTAATTAGGGCTAATATTTATAATGCGATGCCGTTATTAAAACTTATTTATTATGTGTATTCCGCGAAGTTAAATTAAAACTGAACGGGGTTTAGACTATTATTAAATTATTTAAATGCTAAACGCAAATATGTTATTTAAGGACTGCTTAATGCTTTTATAAATGCGACGCTATTATTAAAACGCATGTATTAGATTAAAATACGAATTACGAAATTGCCTTGCTTTTAGTAAAAAATGCGAATATTCTATTTAACACGACGTCATTGCTAAATTATTTATTTATTGTTAAGGATTATTCGAGTTTCAATTAATGGAAAATAAGGCTTAAATTACGAATGATATTAATGAAATTGCTTGTTATTAAAACGACGAATGCGGGCGTGAGACTCAAGGTGTGTTTAGTACTCTACGTAAAATGCGGTGCCATTATTAAATTGTTTATTATGCATGTATTAATGTTTTATCGCTGCATTTTATTATTATAAAATTGTTAAAATTATTGTTGAAAATTGGTGTAATTTTGTAGTTAACGGTCGGGCGAGAGGGTCAAAATTGGGTGTCAACATTGTTTTTAAAGATCCATTTAGTTCCAATAACATTAGTATCATTGAGGCGAGGAACTAAATCTCAGACTTCATTTCTGGTGAACTGTTCTAATTCTTCTTGCATAGCTTGTATCCACCAACTATCCTTGAGTGATTCATTGACATTTTTTGGTTCCAATGTAGATACATAACAAAAATGACTTACCTTATGATATACGGTGGACATGCACGCATATTTCACCATATCTCGATAATTCCGTGGTTCCTTCCTTCTTGTTCTAACACCTTCGAACACCTCTCCCACCACTTGTTCTGTAGGATGATTTCTCCTAATTCTGGATGAGGGATCCTTGTGTACTGGATCATGAAGTTCAGCTTCTGATTCCTCATCTGAACCTGCAGTGTTCTCGGTTTTACGCCTGTGTGTGTAGATGTCGTGACATTTGGAGCAATATCTGAATTTTCTGCTTTCTGCGCATCTTCCATAATTATTATAACATCATCCACTATCTTATTTCCTGTAAGGTCAGCAAAATCATCAAAGACAATGTTAATAGATTCTTGTACAGTTTTGGTTCTAAGATTATACACTCGGTAAGCATGGATATTTTGAGAATAGCCTACAAAAATTTCCTTATCACTTTTAGAGTCAAATTTAGCTAGGTGATCTCTATCATTAAGAACATAACACACACATCCAAACGCATGAAAGTAACGCAAATTGGGTTTCTTTCCATTCAAAAGCTCATAGGGTGTCATTTTAGTTCCAGGCCTAAGATAGATTCTATTCGTGATGTGACTTACAGTATTTAGAGCTTCTGCCCAAAAACATTTTGACAACTTCTTAGAACTCAACATGACTCTTGCCATCTCTTGTAAAGACCTATTCTTCTTCTCTGCTACACCATTTTGATGTGGATTTTTAGGAGTAGAAAACTCATGGAAAATATCTTTTTTCTCACAAAATGTAGAGAACTGACTATTCTCAAACTCTTTTCCATGGTCGGACCTAATCCGAAAAATAGAAGAATGATATAGATTTCTTATTCTAGAGTGTAGTACCTTGAACATGCCAAACATTTGAGACTTCCTTTAAAAATAATATCCAAGAATACCTGGAAAAGTCATCCACAATCACATATGAGTACTTCATGCCTCCTAGGCTGTCTACCTCGATTAGACCCATAAGATCCATGTGCAAAAGATGAAAATAGTGAGACGTACAAGAATGTTGTCCGTCATTTCGGACAATATTGTGGGAGACACGGGTTTGCTTACCTTTGAGACAATCTTCACAAACCACTGTTTTATCCTTAGGACTTAGTTTAGGGATGCCTCTTACTGCCTCATAAGAAATTAATCTTTTAAGGTTGTGGTAATTAACGTGCCCTAATTTTTGATGTCACAAGGTCGTGTCATCGGTCCTAACACTATTGCAAATCTCTTGTTCTCCAACAAGATAACAATTATCACTTGTTCTTGTACCTGTCATTACACATTGGTTAGCTTCATTAATAACTGTACAAGTATACTTGTTAAACTTTACCTCTAGATCATCATCACAAAATTGACTTATACTGACTAGATTAGCCATCAAACCGTCAACGTGCAAGACATTTTTCAGTACTGGAACTCCAGGAACACTCAAGGTTCCTCTTCCTATGATTTTACTTTTTCCTCCACCTCCGTATGTGATTACCTCCACTTAGAGCCTCGTAGTTCTTTAGACACTCTTTTGTCCCCGTCATGTGTCGAGAACATCCACTGTCGAAGTTCCACGATCCTGAAATTTTAGTCCTCAACGCAGTAATAGCTACATTACATCTCACATTCATACTGGAAATCCAGACTTTATTTACCTTTTTCCTGTTTCTGGATTCTGAAAAACTGCCTCGAGTGATGTCTGGAATGTTGGATAGCATTTTCGACGACATTCTACTCCTGGACTTTTGCAATTTAAAGCAGTAAGGTTTTAAGTGGTCAACTTTGTTACAGTGATGACACACAAAATTCCTTTTCTTTACAAAGCCACTGTCTCATTTTTGTCAAACAAGTTGGAGCATACAACATTAAAGGGGTTCTTGTAACCCAAACCTGCATGTTGTGTTTGACTAACACTTAGAATTTCATCCAGTTTGGAAGTACCAGTGTTGAGCTTTCGGAAGGTTGCTTCGGCTAGGTCCAATTTCGCACTGATCTTACCAAATTCAAGATCCTTTTTGGTAAGGGTAACCTCTAGTCGAGTTATTGTGCCTTTCAAACCTGCATTCTCAAGAGTTAAAGATTTTACCTTTGAGTCAAGTTGCTTGGATTCAAAAATTAAGTCCTTGCAAAGTTTTTGCAATTCTTTAATCATGTCGTCCTTTGAGTCGACTTGAGTCTCAAGGTTAGATTCATAACTAGAAATAAAACCACTAAAACAGTTCACATCTGGATAGTTAAAAAATTCATACATGTCGGATGTTACTGGACCTGCAGATGTCATCGCTGATGTTGCCGAAAATGTTGTGACATTCGAGACAACACAGTCAGCGACATATTCATCATCTGACAGTGACTGTTCGAAAACAGTGGCCAACATAGCTTGTGACTCCATTTCTGGATCCTCTTCCTCTTCGCCTTCATCATCACTTAGAGAAACCCATAGACTCTTCCCAAATTTTCTTAAGGTGTTTGCGCACTCGTTGGCATAATGACACCATCCCGAGCAAGCATGACATTGTATACTTTCAAGATGTTTGGGATTAAACTTGGTACGGTCTGAGGTGGTCCTCCTAAGTTGATTTACTTTTTGCACTGTAGGGAGAGTTTTAGTGAATCTTGGATTGAAGCCTTGGCTTTGGTGCTCTTTGGGTTTAGGTTTATTTGTATCCTCGTTGAACCTCCTTAACAACGTATTGAAATTTCGAGTGAGAAGGGAAACATTAGCACCATCACCGATTTCTTCAAGACATTCATCCTCTTCATTGACTTACATCTCTAAGGATTTTGCTTGAAGAGCAACATCTTTGCGTTTATACAATGTCCTTTTATTTTCCATATTCATCTCATATGTTGTGAGAATGCTCATTAACGTATGAAGGTCCATTGTAGCAAGGTTGTGGGCTTCTTCAATCGCACATATCTTAAGATTGAACTTTTCAGGAAGAGAACGGAGTGCCTTTTCCACAAGTTGATTGTTGGTCAGTGCAGACCTAAGTACTTGACATTCGTTGTAAATGTCGATCAAATTTTCAAAGTAGGTTTTAATATCCTCCGTCTCTTCCATCCTTAATCGTTCATATTTAATCATAAGCATGCGGAGCTTCGTTCGTTGAACACTTGAGCTACATTCACAATGAGTTTGTAGGGTAACCCAAGCTTCCTTGGCTGTGGAGCAATTTTGGATAAGTTTGAACATATAGAGATCTACCTATCCAAAAATAGCATTTAGAGCCTTTTCATTGAAGCCTGCACTATTGGTTTCTTCCACACTCCATTCGGCCTCAGGCTTAGGTAATATGTCGCCTTCCTCATCCGGTGAGAGCATAGGAACATTATATCCATTTGTAATAGATCTCCATGCTCTCACATAAATGGATTTGATGAGAACGTAGACGAATTTTTCAATAAGGATAATTTGAACCATCTAATATAGGAACTCTACCAATATTTGGATTAGTCGGATCCACAGTTAAAGTAAAAGGACCTTAGCACTTATTATGTTAAGTGTCGGCTCTGATACCACTTGTTGGGTCCCGGGGGTTATACTATGGATTTAAATAAAATCAAATAGCAAAGTAAAACTGAAACGTATGCAGAAACAGTGTCAAATGTCAGCTAAAATGTCGTCTGACATAAGTAATGACATTTGGATAAAAAACAGAAAAACCTTTGGAAGAGTTAAAGTGCAGTGAAAATAAATAAAGAACACAAAAGTTTAATTTTCATAGGTTATATATTAATATAACCCATGATGGTCAATGACCAAAGATATTGTATATATATATATATACACACAATTGATTATATTTCTTCTCTTACAATATTTACAAAATAATACAAAGGAATAAAAAGGTTAAGTCGCAGATGACTTATGCCTGATAAATCTATCTAAATAGAAGTGATCAACACCTCATTACAATTGCTTCAATAAAAAAACAAATCTAGAATCTAAGTAGCAATTATAATGTCGGACAGAATGTCGTCACAAATACAGGCAACACAACGATCCAGTCTACTTGATCGATATTTGTGGAGATCTCTCTATATCGTTTCACTCTGAAATTCTGGACATTGAATTCCTGAAGTGACCTCTCTATTTATAGTAGAGAGTTCCCTTGAAAGACTCTTCAACAGGTCGTGGAAGTTGAGCTAAAAAAGGACACGTGATACAGTAGCTTGAGGCACGAAAATCTCAACTGCTTGGACTTTTTCTTCACACGTCTTGCTCCTTAAGTTAAGCTACCTCTTGGAATTAGTCTTCCTCGTTTGCAATCTGCTTCAAGACTCCTTGCCAAGTGATAAAAAGGTCACACTTTCCTGAAATCTGTCAGTGAAGATAGGCAAAACAGTTAACAGAATGTTGGTCCGAATGTCAAGACATTTGGTCCAACATTTTCTGCTTTTAACTTAGTACTGAAAATGATATGTTAGAAAAAATAGCATGACACAAAACCTAACATTAACAATGTTCAATCCTTATTAGGAGAAGAAGATATGTATACAACGCCCTTGGTTCTAGTTCAGCAGTAGAGTCAACCTACAATTTAGCATTTGAAAGTGTAAAGAATGGATATTGGGTCTAACTCAACCCAAAAGCTAGTTTGTAGGGTGAAGATTGTTCAACTCTATATAAGGAGTCCATGTTCTCATTTCATATCCGATGTGAGACTCTTAACAAGAAGCATGTTTACCATCTAGAAATTAAAGAACTGTTAGTTTTGACGAGTCAATCTTTTAAATGGTCACTTTTCCCCCCTTTCAATTAAATCATATTCACCTTGAGTTATATTTACTCTGAAGTGATGGGGGTCTTCTTTGACGACCCCTACGTACCTTGTATATTAGCAAAATTACATAAATGGAGTGGGATGTACTTGAGCCTAACCTCCACAACACAAGGTGAACTAGCTCACCTATAACATGTTTAATCCTAAAGTGTCATAAAATACTATTTATCCAGTATGAATAATGCAAGAGATATTAAAAGAAAGAATATATACGTATATTTTTTTTAGTTTGGTGGAGCTTGAGCACTCCCTCATGTGTGAATGAGAGGATAATACATCTAGTGACAAGGAAATTGAGTAAATCTTACTAATAGCCACTCAATTTTTTTGTATGGCATGAAAGTCATGAAACTATTTTGTTTTTTTAACAAAAAAGTTATTTGATTTTGTCTAAATATCAACGAAAGTCACTAAATACATATTTTTTATAACAAAAAGTCATTCAACTTTATTGATTATAACAAACCATGGGATTGACTTATACATGAAGAATTATCTTTTCACTAACATTTAATGGAATTAGAGCTTTTGGCAATACATTCTTTAGTCTTTACTCTTCAATTATCCTAGTCTTGATAGACTGCATTTTTCTACATTGTAATGCCGGATTAAGGTATATACCCTACCTTAGTCTCTTTCTTTCTTTCAATTTTTGCCACTAGTAGTTCTATTATTACATTCTTTTCCACTAATGTTTCCCCTATCTTAGCCAAGTAAGATATGGTTATGTGTTCTATATATTTTTATGCATATTTTTGGGGTAAAAAGGTGAAATTTCTCGCCCACAGGCTCTCACCTCCCGCCCGACAGAGATTGATGGAAGAAGTAAGTCATGGTGACTCAGCGGTCCACTAGGTGGGAGACACTAGTGCCCATAAGGAGTCATCCCTCACAAATGAGGAATGAAACTCCCACCATGTCATTAGGACTAACTGTCTATTTGAAAGCAATCTATCACCCAAACCAATGAAATTACGCCCATGCGGGCATCTTTATGCATATTCTTAATAGTATCCGAGATATATCTCACTTAAGAGTTTCAATTTTAAATTAGGTCATCCCAAAAAAGAAAAATTGCCAAATTCCTACAAAAGTGGTCATGTGAATTTTGTTTTACGTGCAATTATGGAATGTAGCTCACTAAGCTAGTCCTCCCTACAGTTCATAAAATTAATTGTCTTTTAAACTAAGATTAAAAACAAATAAGAATAATTTAGTCAAATTAATTTTTTAATTAATTTTTTTAAAGAAATGTATTAAAAAAAATGACAAGTAAAATGAAATCTATAAGACTTATATTTCTCACAAGGCCCCGTCCTCCTACTTATTCTACCAACGAAAAAGAATTGAAGAATGTTTCAATGTGATGCGTCTAAAATAATTTAATTTTTGTACCACTTTGACGCCTTCAAGAAATTGATCCAAGGTTCAGCCTTGGCCTTACAATCCGTGATATCTTCTACATCTTTATAACCTTAAGGGTTCATTTGGTATACAGATTAAACTATTTCAGAATTATAGTCCTGACATTAATTTATCCCATATGGATTGATATAATCCCAAGTTTGATACAAGAATTAAGTTTGAGCTTCATTTATATTATGTTTGGATGAACTTATGATTTTTGACTTATAAACCAAAAGTCATAAGTTAGGAATTTTAGCTTATGATTTTTTGCTGTCATTTTAGATTAAAAATAAGTTTTATTCTATCCAAACACTTCAAAAATACTTATAAGCTATTTTGACTTAAAAATACTTAAAATAAATCAATTCAAACATACACCTAATCCTGAAATAACCCCCTTTATCCGGCGCACCAAACGATCCCCAATGGTACGAGGGACCTTTATATACTACTGAAAGTGCAATGGTTTTTGTTCCAGATAAGCTTGGAACTTTACAAGCATCGGGAAATAAAAATTCTATTCGAAGCAAAATTCAAGAATAAAATCGGTAATAGGCGTAGGCTCTTCCATTTAAAAAGGGATGGACCACGAAAAAAAAAAGCAAATCATTTATTTAGAAATTACCAAGTGATTTGCTTGATATAAAAATATATCATCTAAAGTACTACGTAGTTAGCAGTACTGCTAAAGATCATCAATCATCACAAGGCTATTCTTTTATCTCAAAACAAATAAATTAGTGAACGACATAATTAGCAAACCCTAAGGGGTCGTTTGGTTAGTTACAAGGGTAAGGGATATATAACAATTTTGGGATAAATGTGTGAGATTATTTTATTTCACGTTTGATTGAATTTTATTCCAGTTTCAGTAGTTTCGAGATTATTTATACGACAATCATGGTATTACATGTCCATCGGGTCGGGGCCCGACTCGAAAAAACTAGGGTCATGATCAACTTATATCTGACTCGTGAGTCACCTGACTCAAAAAAGCGAGGACCCGTTCATATGTAGGGTCGGGCCAGGGTTGAAATTTTTTATCCGTTTGACCCGGCCCGATCCGCGTGACTTAACCCTTCACTATATAAGTGAAGGGTTAACCCTTCAACAGCAGTAACCTCTTCATTTCTTCAAACCGCTTCAATCCTTAGCAACCAATCCGACGCCTCCTCTCCACTTCAATCCGGTGCACCATAAGTAAGTTTTCATTCCTTATTAACAACCAGGTCATTGCAATAGCTTCTTCTACGCCATTTTTCTCCTTTTTTTCTTTTATTCTACAATGCTAAGCCTTGTTTCTGCATCTAGTTTCTACATGTGGTTTCTGCATCTGGTTTCTGCATGTGGGCTTCAATTAAAAAGAACACTAGATTTCCATAGCTGATTAGCAAATTAGGCTTTCAATTAAAAAGAAAATATTGAGTAATGCCATACACACACTAGATTTTCAGTAGGCTTTCAATTAAGTAATGCCACACACACTAGATTCCCTTCTTAGCAACCAGGTCACTGTAGGCTTTCAATTAAAAAGAACACTAGACTTTCAGTTAGAGGTCTCGGATGGTTTGTTGGTTATGAAAGAGGAAGAAAATATTGAGTAATGCCACACACACACACAAACAGTGCAAAAGAACACACAACATCAATTCCCATCTCTGATTCACAAATGAGGGATCTATGTATTATCTGAGAAACAGTTTAGATTTCTGTCGCTATATTTTAATTTTTGTTTTATCTTATTTGACATAATTCAATTATAATATGGAATGGGCTAGCGAAAACAACAACGCCAATTCTACAGGCACCGCTATGCATCTATAACAAAAGAAATCCATGATGGTTTTATTAAATATAATCAAATTTTAAAGAAGCAAAAATAATCTGGTGTTTGGACTAAATTTGAGAAAATTATCGGGGCTAACTCGAAGATGATTAAAGCTATATGAATTCATTGTATGCGTGAGTTGACTGCTAATAGTAAGCATGGAACTTCGCATTTGAAACGTCATTTAGAAAGATGTCCTCATAAGATGTATCAAGATATTAAATAATACACGTCATTTAAAAGTATTTTATGATGTGACTAACTTATTTTCAGCTTCAAAACATCACACTTCTAATTCTTATGTTTTAGGAGTATGGAAAATTTATAAAGCTTTGCTTGACCTTTCTAATAGTAAAGATAACTTTTAGGTGATATGTTAAGCGATATGCGATGCAAATTTGACATGTATTGGAGTGAGTATAACCTTACATTGAGTTGTGCTACATTTTTGGACCGCCGATATAAAATGACATTTTAAAAGTATTGTATTGTTAAGATGCATGGATATGAAGGTTGTCAAAAGCGCATTAATCGTATCATGAACTCTATTAAAGTATGCTTTGAGGAGTATAGAAGGGTCATTGATAGTGAGACAAATGTACATAATAGGTTAGATGGATCGGGTACTAGTAGTGGCAATTTTATTACTCAAGATACTTTATCAAATTTTAAAGATTATGATGTATTTGTGACTACAAAGATATAAAACAATGCAGTTGGTAAGACTGTTGGATTTGTATTTAGAGGAACCAAATCGTCCAAGGGATGATGATTTTGATATTTTGGACTTTTGGTATAAGTTTTTAGCTCGATATCCAATTCTCGCAGTAATGGCTCGTGATCTCTTAACCATTCATGTCTCAACTGTAGCATCTGAATATGCTTTTAGCATTGGTAGGAAAACAATATCAGCTACTAGAGGTTCTTTGAAACCAAAAACTGTGCAAACTTCGGTTTGCCTTCGTGATTGGGTTCTTGCGGAAGGTATATTGTACACATACATATATATATATATATATATTTAATATAATTTATATTATTATTCCTTTATTAATATTTATTTTTTACTTATATAGGTGAAGGGACAAACAAAGAAGAATCTAGTAATGATGATGACGATGATGATACTTATGATGACGTTGATGAATTATCGTGATGTTGGTTTGTAATTTTATCGTGGAATCTGCTTCAGTTTTTTGGGTGTAATTTTTAATGATTTCATGCTTCTGTTTGTTGTAATTTTAAATTGGTGATAAATTATATCGGATAACGGATTGAGTAGAATTACAGTGTTTGCTTGCTGTTTTATTTTGTTTTGTATAGCGGGTCAGGGTCATGACCTCAAAATTTAAAAATAAAATAGGTTCAGGGTCAGGTGTTGAGTATATTTTTAGTACTGTTTTAGAGTGTTTTAGGGAGTCTTTCGTTGTCTTTTAATTGTTTTGTACAATATTATGCGTGTTGTTTTGTGTTTTAGGATTTTAGCGATTCATAAAGGAATAAGGTGAATTCGAAGAGAATAGGCGGTTATGGAGGACCAAAAATGCATATCGAGTCTCAAACAATCAGTCAAAGAAGTCCAGGGAAGCTCAGGAAGCAATCTAAACAAAATCCGCACGAAAAAGGGTGAAGAGCTGCAACGCTGAGCAGGAAAGGCCATGACGCCTGACTGGCAGAAACCAATGAGAGAATTAGAGTTGCGGCGCCAACGACGTCGATGAGCGGAATAATCTAAATTTTTACGAGGGTAAAATGATCTATTTGAGGGGTTTTCGTGATATAAGCTTCAAGAGGCAGATTGTAGGGATTGTCTCATATTTGGAGGAAGAAACAAGAGGCCAAGGACAATTAGTGTTGCGAGATTACTATATGTTACTCAAGTGTACGTATCACAATTTGTAATGATTTTGGTAAAATCGAGTATCGTCCTCAGAGACTGAATGATCAATTATCAACTAATTAATCTTTGATTTCTATTTGGTAAATGAATATGGATTGAGATTTCTAAACTGCGAACTAACAAACTAAAGTAATGTGCAGGAATAAAATAAGAATGAAAACACACGGAGTTTAACTCAGTAATGAAGGTAATTAAGATTTTCAATCTATAACTATCCACTCTATCATTCGTTAATGCAAGACTAACAATTCTTCTTCTTATCAAGATAGCAGGTTAACTGAGGTGTTCTATATTCCGGTTAGAACATATAAAAACTCAACCTATGTAAGAATTTTCTATATTTCTATGATAAATTCAACCACATAGGAGGATTAAAATCAATAACCTAAAACGCTACACAAGAAATCGTGATACTCTTGTTCAAGATTAAACCTATGTCTAATTAACTATAACATATTCAAATCTTCCTTCTCAGATCTTGATTAGAAATCGTATAAGTAATGAAAATTAATAGCCAATTAATTCTCATTCAATAAACGCAAGTTGAATAGATATTAATAGATGAAGAAGAAACACTAGATATGCATTAATTCATAATAGAGTTTCAAGTGAATCGACGAAAAATTCTAATAAAGAAATTAGTTCATAGACATGCTAATAAAACTAATTGTCTTACAAACCAACATGAACTGAATTAAAAAAAGAAAATGAAAAGAACTTGAACAATCGATATCTCTAATTGTCCTTGGCCTTTTGTTTCTTCCTCCAAAGATGAGATAATCCCTAAAATCTGCCTCTTGAAGCTTATATCACGAAACCCCTCAATAGACCATTTTACCTTGGTAAAAATTTAGGATTTTCCGCTCACCGACGTCGTCAGCGCAGCTACCACGCGCTGCGGCTCTAATTCGCTCATTGGTTTTTGCCGGTCAGGCGCTGCGGCCCTTCCTCCTCAGCGTCGTGACTCTTCACTCTTTTTCGTCCAAATTTTATTTAGACTGCGTCCTGAGCTTCCTGTGACTTCTTTGACTGATTGCTTGGGGCTCGATGCGCATTTTTAGTCCTCCATAACCGCCTATTCTCTTTGAATTTGTCTTATTCCTTTCTGAATCGCTCAAAACCTGAACACACAAAACAACACGCATAATACTGTACAAAACAATTAAAAACAATGAAAGACTCCCTAAAATATACTCTAAAATAGTATTAAAAATAGACTCAACATCGGGCAAGCAGAAAAAAAGCCACCTGACTCGAGTCATGGACATGTATTATTTCTATTTTGCACTCAATATTGGATAATGGAACAATAGAACAATGAAGATAAGGATACCTTTTTTCAAAGATTTTCTCCTAAAGTCCTTTAATAAAGTCCAAACTAAAATTGAAGATAGAAATATATATGGTATAAAATCAACTGCAAGTTTTCAACTTATACCTTGTATATTATATTTTTAATTCAATAAACCTTCATATATTATGATGTTCAACTTATAATTTTAGTATAACTAGTTCACTAACCATACAAGAACTTAATAACAAACTTAGTATAAAATGTTAAAAGATGATGAATTGAATGCACAATACTAAAATCATTTATCACCAATAGATCACATCATGAAGAATAATTTTTTTTTCATTCATCTTTTTCCATCAGACTCAACCTGTTTCGAATTTTAAATTACTTTGGGTGGGGGCAGGGGGAATAAAGATCTTCAAGATTGATGGCTTATTAGTGCTGTTGGGATTACTTGATATTTGACTTGTTTTACTCATGACTGGGGTTTTGTTGTCTATTTATTTTATATTCCACCTTTCTTTTAATAGAGAAGAAGGTCGGTCCGACCCTTTAGTATAAGTGTCCAACTTGTAAACTAATTTTGAAGTTTAATGAAATATTTGAAAGTTTCCACACTACACATTTTCTCCCTCTTACTTTACCCTCTAAACGTTATGAACCCTAACTATAACTTCATGTCGATTCATTCAATTTAGCATGTTATCATAGCGGGTATTCCGGTAGATATCACAATGATCTATCAAGCGATGTTACCCTCGTTCAATGGTTTTGAGTTTTCATTTGATTTATTTTGGTGTATTTGCTTCTATTACGGTTTCTGCGACAGTTCTATTTGAAGTTTTCCGGTGACGAAGTGAGCTCCGATGACTTTTTCCGATCACGATTGGTTAGTTTATGACGTAACAACTCAATATGTCGACGAATTCTAATTTTTTGATATAACAGACCGGTAACCATAATTTCAAGATTTATGTCGATATTTTGTTTGACATTGAGCTTGCAACTTAGTGTGTCTACTATTAGTTCATATCTCTGATTTCATCATGACGAATATTGCTGAAAATGTAAATACTGTGTCTTTTACTCCCCATTCATCGATTTCATTGTTTGTCAATTCTTTGGATATTCTGGAGACTTGTTTAGTTAGTAATTAGTTATCTGGGACTGGTTAGGGGGGATGAAAGAGATGTATGATGATATTTCTTTCTACAAAGAATAAATTAACATTTGTGGATGTTCTTTCCCTATACCTTCGTCTAATGATAATCCGGCTAAAATATCTTGTTAATGTTGTGTTTGAGACCAATATTCTGATAACAGTTTTGCCCTTCTTTCATGGACTGAAGCTGATGGTACTGGTTGGTATTAAGAATATGCTCTGAATATAAATCTGTATAAGTGGATGATATGTGTATATGTGCTAACATCTTTCTTCTTTTCTAATCCTATATATATGGTATATATATGTGTGTATATTGTATATGATTTGTTTGTTATATACCTTTTCAGGTTGAGGGGGAGCATTTATGTGAATTTACCATTGCTACAGGTCTCTCACACTTAGTTGATTAAGTTTTGTGAAGAAAGACAAAAAGGGGGAGAATGTTAATGTTAGGGTCTGTGTTATGACATTTTTCCTAACATATCATTTTTCAGTACTAAGTCCAAATCAGAAAATATCGGAACAAATGTCTTGACATTCGGGCCGATATTCTAGTAACTGTTTTGTCTATCTTCACGGACAGATTTCAGGAAAGTGTGACATTTTTATCACATGACAATTGATTTGGCAATGAGTCTTTGAAGCAGATTGCAAACGAGAAAGACCAAGTCCAAGAGGTAGCTTAACTTAAGGAGCAAGACGTGTGAAGAAAAAGTCCAAGCAGTTGAGATTTTCATGCTTCAAGCTATTGCATCACGTGCCCACTTTTAGCTCAACTTCTACAACCAATTGATGAGCTTTTTAAGAAGGATTCTCTACTATAAATAGAGATGACAGAAGAGTGAATCAATATCCAGAATCAAAATGTAAAAATACCAAGAGAGCTCTCGGGATTTCATCTCAGAAATCTGGATCACGAAATGTTGCATGTGTTTGTGAAGACATTCTGCGTGACATTATAATCGTTGTTTCAGATTCTAGATTAACTTTGTATGGAGCGATTGTAATGAGATGTTGTTCACTTCTATTTAGATAAATTTTTCAGGTATAAGTCATCTGCGACTTAACCTTTTTTATTCCTTTGTATTATCTTGTAAATCTTGTAAAGAAAGGAATATATTCAATTGTATATATATATATATATATATATATATATTAATACCTTTGGTCATTGACCATCATGAGTTATATCAATATATAACTATGAAAATTAAATCTTTGTGTTCTTTATTTATTTCCGCTGCACTTTAACTCTTCAAATGTTTTATTATGTTTTTATCGAAATGTTTTCAGTTGTGCCAGACGACATTTCTGCCGACATTCGCAAACTGTTCCAACATTCGAATTTGTTTATTTCCAGTTTGTTTTTATTATTTTATAGCATACCCCCCGGAATCCAACAAGTGATATCAGAGCCAACACTTGACATAATAAGTGATTGGTCCTATTATTCAAAGCTATGGATCTGGATAACCCAAATATTGGTAGACTTCCCATTTTAAATGAAACAAAATGTACCTATTGAGGATTTGCCTACGTTCTCACATCAAATCAATTGATGTTAGGGCATGGTGATCTGAGTATGTTGTTCAAATGTTGCCGCCAGATGAGGAAGGTAACATTCTTGTTAAACCTGAATCCAAATGGACGGCGGAAGAAACCAATAATACTAGCTTTAGTGAAAAAGCCTTTAATACAATTTTTGGATGGGTTGATCTTTGCATGTTCAAGCTCATTCAAAACTGCCCAACGGCTAAGGATGCATGAGATACTTTACAAATTCATTGTGAATGTAGATCAAGTATTCGTCGAACAAAGCTATACATGATCATGAGTAAATATGAACATTTAAGGATGGAAAAAGCGGATGATATTAAATCTTATTTTGAAAGACTCTCTGTTCTCTTCCTGTAAAGTTCAATTTAAAGATTTATGTCATTAAAGAAGCTCACATCTTGCTACTATGAACCTTCATACCTTGATGAGCATTCTCAAAACCTATGAGATGAACATTAAGAATCAAAGGAAACTATATTAGAGCAAGAATGTGACACTTCAAGTTCAATCCTCGAAGAATCAAATCAATGAAGAGGATGTGAATCTTGAAGAACTTGGTGAAGATGCTAATGTTGCCTTACTCACTCGAAAATATAATTTGAATGTGAGGAAGTTCAACAATGAGAGAAATCAATCTAAATCTAAAAGACATCAAAACCAAGACTTCAATTAAAAGTCCAACAAGTTTCCTTTCAAGTGCTTAAAAAAGATGTTAAGTGTATTTTGTATAAACTTTTGAGTTCTTTTTAGTTAGTATTTTACTCTTTTATTTTGCATTTAGTGTAGTGTTAGGTTGTTTTCCCTTCATTTTGTGTCACGGCGGTTATAAAGGAGAAGATACTACTTTTGAGATAAAATTGCATACTAAAAAGGCCAAGAAATGAAGTCTAAGAAGTCCCAGAAAGTATAGAAGAAATCAGACGAAGTCCGGACGAAAAAAAGACACAGGATCAGAAAATCCGAACAAGTAATGCAGCCGGCGCTGCGGCGCCAGCCAGCAGCGCCAATAAACCTGAGGCGTCTGATTTTGTTGCATTATTTTCGGCGCCATGTCGCCAGCCTGCAGGGCCACGGAGCCGACGCGGAAAATCTGATTTTCTGGGCCAAATTTGACACAGTTTTGAGGGTCCGAAAGAAAACTTTTCCCATCTATAAAACCCCTAAATCCTGGAAGCTTTTAAGGACTTTTTAATATACTTTGGAGAGGAGAACGACGGCTAGAAGCAAGATTAGAGACATCTTCTTAAGTTATTTTCTTTCCCTTTACTTTATTTCAGTTTATGTTGGATTGTAATTTAGTTCTTAACATGATAATATTTAGGAGCTAATTACTTTAGTAAGCTTTCCATCAAATCTTCTTGAAACTCTTTCATATAGTTAATGCATTGATTATTGATTTCTTCTTCATCATATTAAGATTTATTCAATAATATTATGATTGCTTGATAATTAACTGGCCATTAATTGTCATCACTTATATGATTTCGAATCAAAAGTCTGAAATGTGAAATTTGAATATGCTGTAATTGTCTAGACATAGGTTAAAATCGTGGATGAAAGTACCCCGATATTTGTGTAGTATTTAAAGGTTATTGTTCTTAATCCTCATGTGTGGTAAAACTTATCATAGAAATATAGAAGGTTTCTTCACTAGGTTGAGCTCTTGTATGTCCTAACCGGAATATAATGATAGATTAGTTAACCTGCTATCTTAATAAGAAGAAGAATCATCAGCATTGTATTAACACATAAAAGAGTGAATAGTTGCGGAGATTGGAATGCCCTATTTCCTTCATAACTGTTACAAACCCAAAATATTATAATCTTTAGTTTATTTTCTGCACTTAGTCAAAATTCTTAGTTATAATTCTCAAACTAAAGAACGTCAACCAAATAGATACCATAGAATAGATAACCGGTACTTAATAAACCAGTCTCTGTGGACGATAAACTCGGTCTTACGGATCTTTATTACTTGAACGATACGTACACTTGCGTAAGCATCTAGAAATATCGCAACAAGTTTTTGGCGCCGTTGCCGGGGACTGGCGTACTGTTAATATCGACTTATCTATTCTTATCTCTAATTTGGTTTTTTATTTTATGTTTTTTTATTTTTTATTTTAGAACATCCTGCCGTGATCTAATTATTGTTTTTTATTAGTCTCAGGAACTTAGTTTATGCGAAGTAGGAGAGGAGCTGACATTCCTATCCCTCTGAACCCTGAGATTGAGAGATTGTGCAGATAGAACAGGAAAGAGAAAAGAGAAGCTGATTCCTTAGCAATGTGTTAGCGATTTTTCTAGATGCTCACGCAAGTGTACGTATCTCTCAAGTAATATAGTCTGTAAGACCGAATATCTTCCACAAAGACTGGTTATCAAGTACCGAATATCTACTTTATGTTATCTATTTGGATAACGATAGTTTGATTTGAGTTTTTGTCTAAAACTACTAGAGTAATTGCAAGAATTAAACTAAATTGCTTTGGTGTAATCAGTTATGATGGAAATAGGGCTTCCAATATCCTCGACTATCCACTCTTTTCAATCCTTAATGCAACAAGAATGACTTATTCTTCTACATTAAGTTAGCAGGTTAATTGGACTGTCTTATATTCTGATTAGGATATATAATCGCTCAACCCCAGTGCAGAAACCTTCTATATTTCTATGATAGGTTTTACCACATAGGAGGATTAATAACAATAACCTACAATGTTACACACGTATTGGGGTACTTTCGTCCGCGATTTTAACCTATGTCTATTCAATTACAGCATATACAAATCTCTCCTCTCGGTTCTTGATTTGAAATCATATAATTTATGATAATTAGTGATCAGTTAACTATCAAACATTCACACCAATATTGAATAAATCTTAATCAAGTGAAGAGGAAACCAAACTAATACATTAACTCATGAAAAAAAGTTTCAAGCGATTCAAAGGAAAGCCTTAATTAAATGTTTAGCTCCTAGCCATAGACATGCTAAGAACTAATACAAAATCCAACATGAACTGAATTGAAATAAAGAAAAGAAAAGAAAAAAAATACTTAGAACTAGGTCTCCAATCTTGTAGCCTCCAAAAGTTGTGTTGTGGAATATGTACAAGGATGTCCAAGCTGTCTAATAAGGTTAGAGTTTAGAGATTTTATAGTTGAGAAAATATGGATTTCGGTCACTAAAAACCGTGTCAAAATCGGCCCAGAATCTCAAAATTCCGCCTTGGCGCCGCGACCCTACTGGGTGGCGCCGCTGCGCCTGAAGTCCTGTAGCCAATCAGCCCTCGCAGTAGTTTGGGCGCCGCGACCATGCTGGCTGGCGCCGCGGCGCCTGCGATTTCCTTGGCCCAGATTTTCTGATTTTTGTCATTTTCTCATCCGGACTTTGTCTGATTTCTTCTATACTTCCCGGGACTTCTTAGGCTTTATTTCTTGGTCTTTTCTTGTGCAATTACGCCTCAATAAGCTCATTTCATCTTCTTTTTTCCATTTCTTCATTTAGGACCGCTGTAACTCAAAAGAAAGAAAAACAGACCTAATACTATACTAAACACAAACAAAATGAGTAAAATACTAACTAAAAATGACTCAAAAAATGTATACAAAATATGCCTAACAAATACCCCCAAACTTAACCTTTACTCGCCATCGAGTAAAGATCAAAACAAAAACACAACAAAAACAAGGATTATATGAAATAGATCAAGTGGTTATAGCAATGCTTCTTCAAAATCATGACATATTTAATTAAAACTGAATGAAGTTGGGATAGTATGTTAGAACATACATAGCATGAATATTTCGCAATCTAGAATTTCAAGTTAGATATTTCGCAAATTCAATTGTATTATAATCAATGGAAACATAAACACCTAACCTATACATGTCAATTCATTCCATTTTTCCCAAAATGCTATAGATCTATTTACTTGCTATTCTCCACTAAACATAGACATACACATTAGAGATCATCAGAACTTTCAAGGGTTGTAATGTAGGCTTAGACCGGGGTAGATAAAAGTAGGCATTTAGGCTCAAATTACGTACCGTAAACATTTTTTCATTCAACTCTTTTTTCCTTCTTGTGATTTTCTTTTCAGTCTCATACCTATTTTATCTCCTCTTTTCTTTTGAGAGAATGCGACACATTATAAATAACAAGCACCCCCAAACTTAGGCTTTTGCATATTTTTCATTGTGGTGCATCAAATTTTTACTCTCTTTTTATTGCTTTCATCAACACTTTTCATCCCAAGAATTTTCAACTTTTGACTTATGGCACAACTTAGGGAATCATAGGGTGTCAAACAAAGATATTATTTTAGGCTCAAAGGGGTTGACTAGTGATACAATTTATGTCAGAGTAGATAATGAATGGTAAGAAGAGCTATCAAAGAAATGCTGGAATCATCTCCCTAAACATGTACATCTCAATTATTTCGCCTCAAATAACAAGCAAAAAGATTTTCTAGACATTTTTTCAACCTTTCTTTCCATAACTGACACACATAGGCTAAACACAAATATCTCAAATAATTAGATGTCATGAATTTTTGGCATATCTATCTTAAGCACACAGATTTTTGCTTTCTATTCCATTACATTATCCCACATAATCCATTAGATATTTTCAGCAACTACAACATGTTTGATACATAAAAAAAAATTACGATTCAAAAACACATAAACAAACAACCAAAAAGACAACGAAAAGACTCAAAACAAAAGATAAAGTAAGATCCCCCCAAACATGATTGACACATTGTCCCTAATGTGTAAAGACTGAAAATTAAAGGGACAACTTACAGACACAAAACAGCGATCACAACGGAGGTCTGAGGGAAGAATTTTTGAAATTGCACAGTGTTAGGCGTATTTTGTATACATTTTTTGAGTCATTTTTAGTTAGTATTTTCCCAATTTCCGTTTAAATAAGTGTAGTGTTAGAGTCGTTTTTCTTTCTTTTGAGTCACAACGGTTCAAAAAGTCAAAATGACGAAAATGAGCGAAAAGTGGCATAAAAGAAGGGTCCCGAGGCAGCAAAAGGTTGAAAATTGGAGATTCGGACGAAGACAAGCAGCACCGCGACGCCCAGCAGCAGGACCACGGTGCCAGAAGATCAGAGAACCCGCAGGACTTTCGACACCACGGTGTCATTCCGCAGAACCGCGGTGCCGATGCAGAAAATTCAGAATCCGAAGTAAATTTGGACAAGGGCAGAAGGGTCCAGAGGACACGAAATTTGCAACATACTTAAGCCCTAGGGATTATTCTATTGAAGAGGGTCGGACATTCTATCACAGAACACAATTGAAGACAAATTGGAGGCTACCATTGGAGACCTAGTTCTAAGTACTTTTTCTTTCTTAGTTTTCAATTCAGTTTATGTTGGTATTTGTATTAGTTCTTAGCGTGACTATGGCTAGGAGCTAAACACTTTATTAGGTCTTTCCTATTGAATCGCTTGAACCTCTATTTCATGAATTAATGCATTAGTTTGATTTCTTCTTCACTTGATTAAGATTTATTCAATATTGGTATGAATGTTTGATAGTTAACTGATCATTAATTATCACAATTTATATGATTTCGAATCAAGAACCGAGAGGAGAGATTTTGATATGCTGTAATTGAATAGACATAGGTTAAAATCGCGAACGAAAGTACTCCGTTACTTGTGTAGCATTATATGTTAGTGTTCTTAATCCTCCTATGTGGTAACTCTTATCATAGAAATATTGAAGAGTTCTGCACTGGGGTTGAGCGGTTATATATCCTAACCGGAATATAAGACAGTCCAGTTAACCGCTATCTTAACGTAGAAGAAGAAGTCATTCTAGTTACATTAGGGATTAAAAAGAGTGGATAGTCGAGGATATTGGAAGCCCTAATTCCTTCATAACTGATTAAACCTCAACAATTTAGTTTACTTCTTGCAATTATTCTAGTAGTTAGATAAAAACCCAAATCAATTATCGTTTGCCTAATAGATAACCTAGAATAGATGTTCGGTAATTAGAAACCAGTCTCTGTGGACGATAAACTCGGTCTTACAAGACTATATTACTTGTAACGATACGTACACTTGCGTGAGCACATGGAAATCGCCTAACAAGTTTTTGACGTCGTTGCCGGGGACTGACGTACTTCTAATATCGAACCATTTATTCTTATTTCTACTTTGGTTTTTTTTAGAACCCTGTTGCCTTGATTTGTTTGTTGATTTTAATCGATTTCAGGGACTTAGTTTATGCGAAGAAGAAGAGAAACAGACACACTTGTTCCTTTTAACACTGAGATTGAGAAGGCTTGCAAGCAGAACAGGCGAAACAAGAGGATATCTGATTCAATGACCATGGAAAATCAACCGAATCAGAATGGGGCGAACAATGAGGTTCCTGAAAATACAGGGGAGCTAGTCCAGGTTCCAGCGAAAAGAAGCTTGGGAGACTATGTATTGCCCACGGTCAATGGTGCACATACATGCATCAGGCTCTCAGCAATAGGGGAAAACAACTTTGAGATCAAGCCAGCCATCCTAAGCATGGTCCAGAACACAGTACAGTTTGGGGGATTGTTGTCTGAAGACCCCCACATGCACATTGCCAATTTTCTGGAGCTGTGTGCCACCTTCAACTACAATGGCGTTACTGACGCCGCCATTAGATTGAGGCTCTTCCCGTTCTCTGTAAACGATAAACTCGATCTTACAAGACTATATTACTTGTAACGATACGTACACTTGCGTGAGCACGTGAAATCACCTAATACACAGCTTGGGACACTCTGAACTTTTGGTGTCGCGGCCCTGCTTGTTGCCGCGGCGGCACTGGTGACGGGAATTATTCTCTAAAGTTTTGGAGCCGCGACCCTACATTTCGGCACCGCGGCACTGTGCCAGTTGTTTCCCGTTCTGCATTTTCTCAATCATCTACAAACACTCAACATACCAAATCGTGAGACTGTACAAGTCAAAATAAAACAAACTAAAACAAAATTGAAACATAATTAAAATATTGGGGTGTCTCCCAAGTAGTGCCGTCTTTAACGTCTTTTAGTCGGACGCAATTCACTTACTAAATCAAGGGGGTAGAGTATCCCCTCCACATAACCATCTCAGCACCAATCGCTTCCTCTTCCTCCTCTTTTTTTTCACAGTGTTATTTTCAGAAGCATTTACCATCTTGGCATCTTTCACCATTTTCGTGGCCTTACTCACAGGTTCTACGCTTTGCTTTAATGGTATCCCACGAGCATCAGTACTCGTGAGGCTTTTCTCAGGAACATTCTTGTCAACTATCCCAATAGCATAACATCTATCCATAACTTGAGGTTCAGTGGGTGGCTTGAAAACTTTGAAGGTCACCTCTGGCTCAGGTGGTGGCTTGAACACTTTAAAGGTCATCTCTTCACCTTGAACTCTGAGTTTTAGCTCTCCTTTTTCAACATCAATCAATGTCCTCCCTGTGGCTAGGAATGGTCTCCCAAGGATAATTGGTATCATCTCATCTTCCTCCATATTAAGAATGAGGAAGTCAGCAGGCAAGATGAATTTGTCCACCTTTACCAACACATCTTCAATTATTCCTCTAGGGTACACAATAGAGCGATCAACTAGCTGCAAGTGGACTGTTGTTTGCCTTGCTTCCCCCAAACCAAGATTTTAAACACAAAAAGGGGCATAAGTTTGACACATTCCCCCAAGTCACACATAGCTTGCTTGCATGTCACATTCCCTATGGTGCAAGGTAAGGTAAAACTCCCTGAATCTTTTAATTTTGGTGGAAGTTTCTTCTGCAAGATAGCACTGCATTTCTCTGTCAGCGCTATTGTCTCATAGTCTGCCAACTTCCTCTTCTTAAATAGGATGTCTTTCATGAACTTTACAAAAGCTGGCATTTGCTCCAAAGCTTCAATGAACGGGAGATTGATATGAAGCTTTTTGAAGATCTCTAAAAACTTAGAAAACTCCTTGTCTAAGGACTTCTTCTGCAGTCTTTGAGGGTAAGGAATTCTGTCTACATATTCCCTCATGACTACTGGTGGAGCCTTCTCTAAAATAGGGCGGTCATCAGTAACCCCTTCCTTCACTACCTCGGTTGTCTTCTCCGCCTCATTCTCCTTTTTCCTAACTGGTGGAGATCCAACCTGCTCTAACTGCTTCTAACTTCTCAAACTGATTGCCTGACATTGATCTCTTGGATTCATCATCAGTATTCGGGAGAGCCCGAGGTCTGTCGTTAACTTTCCCCAATCGCCATCCCGAGTTTCCAAGTTCCTAATGAGGATCTTGTTTACGTAAATGGCTGCTTGGTCTCTGTCATAAATTGTGTCTGAGTATTGGCCAAGGCTGAAATTGAGGACCTGGTTTCTGTCATGAATTGAGTCTGAGAGTTGGCTAAGGTCAACATTGCTGCTTTTATGTCATCTGGCTTCTCTTGTGGGGCTGGTGGGCTGAACTGTTGTGAAGATGAGGCCTGAAACTGTGGTTTCTGCCCTTGGTCATTCTTTCATGAAAAATTTGGGTGATTTCTCCACCCCTGATTATATGTGTTGGAGAATGCATTATTAGAGGGCTTCTGAAAATTTCTCACAGCCTGACATTGAGCCTGCTCCATTGGGATATTGTTGGGATCATTTGTTGGATATCTATCGAAGGTGTGTGGACCCCCACAAATCTCACAAACTTCTTGCATCTAGACCACCTTTACGGACATGGTATTCTGCTGGAACTGCTTAGTCAAGAGAGCAACTTGTGCATTCAGTGCAGTGATGGCATCTAGCTCATGAACCCCAACTGATCTTCTGCTACCTGTTCCTCTATCATCTGGCAAGTGATTGTTCGTGTCCATGTCTTCCAACAAGTCATGAGCTTCATGTGTTGTTCTCTTCATGAAGGTGTCACCTGCAGCTACATCAATAATTGTCCTAGTAGTCCCACTTAGACCATTGTAGAAAATGTGCACCAAGTTCCATTGCTCAAGACCATGATGTAGACACTTCATTTGCAAATCTTTAAACCGCTCCCAAGCATCATACAATGACTCTCCATCAATTTGATAGAAATTATTCAATTCTCCCCTAAGCCTTGCTGCCTTAGCTGAGGGGAAGAACTTGACAAGAAATTTCTGGGCTAAGTCTTGCCATGCAGTGATGAAGTTCGCCTGTAATGAGTTCAGCCAACACTTGCTCTATCCCTGAGTGAGAATGGGAAGAGTCTCAACCGAATGACGTCATCAATAACACCATTATATTTGAAGGTTGCACACAACTCCAGGAAATTTGCTAGATGCAAATGAGGATCTTCAGACGGTAATCCCCCAAACTGAACTGAGCTTTGAATCATGTGCAATATGGCTGGTTTGATTTCAAAGTTATTGGCTTCAACATCTGGAAGCCTGATGCAAGTCTGCACCCTTGTAATAGTTGGCATCACATAATCCCTCAAGCTCCTTTCTGCAGGGACTTGTCTTAAGACATGAGGTAACTCATCATCCACCAAATTGTTGTTTCGCTGATCTCCCATTGCACAAAGGATCAGCAATTACCTTATCCTTCCTGCAAGTGATCAAAAACAAGCAAACAGATCACGGCAAAATGTTCTAAAATAAAGAAGTAAAATAAAGATAAAAACCAAAGTAGAAATAAGAATAGACAGTTCGATATTGAAAGTACGTCAGTTCCCGACAACGGCGCCAAAAACTTGTTAGCCAATTTTCCAAATGCTTAACGCAAGTGTACGTATCATTACAAGTAATATAATCTGTAAGGACGAATATCGTCCACAGAGACTGGTTTTTAATTACCGAACATCTACTCTATGTTATCTATTTGGCTAACAATAGTTTTTTTGGGTTTTTTTTATCTAAGAACTAGCTAGGGTAATTGCAATAATTAAACTAAGTAAGCTTTGGTTTAAATCAGTTATGGTAGAAATAGGGCTTTCAATCTCCTCAACTATCCACTCTTTCACGTGTTAATGCAATGCTAATGATTCTTCTTCTTATTAAGATAACAAGTTAACTAATCTGTTATCATATTCCGGTTAGGACATATGAGAGCTCAACCTTGTGCAGAAACCTTCTATATTTCTATGATATATTTTACCACACAAGAGGATTAAGAACAATAACCTTAAATACTACACAAGTATCGGGGTACTTTCGTCCACGATTTTAACCTATGTCTAGACAACTACAACATATTCAAATCTCCCCTCTCGGATCTTGATTCGAAATCATATAAGTGATGACAATTAATGGCCAGTTAATTATCAAGCAATCAAAATAATATTGAATATATCTTAATCTGCTGAAGAAGAAATCAATAACTATGCATTAACTATATGAAATAGTTTCAAGAAGATTTAATTGGAAAACCCTACTAAAGTAATTAACTCCTAAACATTGTCATGTCAATAACTAATACAAAATCCAACATAAACTGAATTGAAATAAAGAAAGGAAAAGAACTTGAATGTAGTCTCCAATTCTTGTCTTGTGATGTATGTTCTCCGGTCTCCCGTATAAAATCTGTCCCAAGGGTTTAAATATGCTGCAAAAATCATGTGCCCTGGACCCTTCTACCCCTGGCCAATTTCGCCTCGGATCTGGATTTTTCTGCCTCGGTGCTGCGGCCCTGCAGGCTGGCGCCGCAGCTCCGGAAGTCCTGAGCAAAAAACTCCCTCGCAGGCAGCGCCGCGGCGCCAGTGACGTCTTCAGCCAGTTTTTCCAAAATTTTGTCCTTTTCTCGTCCGGACTTTGTCAGATTTCTTCTATGCTTCCCGGGACTTCTTAGGCTTCATTTCTTGTGCAATTACCCCTCAATTAAGCTCATTTCATCTTCTTTTTACCATTTCTCCATTTAGGACCGATGTGACTCAAAAGAAAGAAAAACAGACTTAATACTATACAAAACACAAACTAAATGAGTAAAATACTAACTAAAAATGACTCAAAAAGTGTATACAAAATATGCCTAATACAATGGGATATCAGCGAAACAACAATTTGGTGGATGATGAGTTACCGCCTATCTTAAGACAAGTCCCCGTAGAAAGGAGCTTAGGGGACTATGTGATGCCAACCATTACAGGGGTATAGACTTACATCAGGCTTCCAGCTTTTGAAGCCAATTTCAAAATCAAACCAGCCATATTGCACATAGTTCAAAACTAAGTTCAGTTTGGGGGATTACCTTCTGTAGATCCTCATTTGCATCTAGCAAATTTCCTGGAGCTGTGTTCAATTTTCAAATACAATGGTGTTAATGATGACGCCATTCAGTTGAGACTCTTCTCATTCCCACTCAGGGATAGAGAAAAGTGTTGGCTGAACTTATTACAGACGAACTCCATCACTACATGGCAAGACTTAGCCCAAAAATTTCTTTCCAAGTTCTTTCCCCAGCGAAGGCAGCGAAGCTCAGAGGTGAATTGAATAACTTTTATCAGTTAGAGGGAGAATCACTATATGATGCATGCGAGCGGTTTAAAGATTTGCAGAGAAAGTGCCCATATCATGAGATTGAGAAGTGGATGCTAGTCCACATATTTTATAATGGGTTGTGTGGTACAACTCGTACCATAATTGATGCTGCAGCAGGAGGTACGTTCATGAGAAAGAGTGTCAATGAGACACATGATTTGCTAGAGGATATGACCACAAACAACCATCAAAGGGCCGATGAGAGAGCAATGAACAGTAGGAAGATGGCTGGGATTCATGAGCTAGATGGTATCACTGCATTGACTGCGCAGGTAGCTACTTTGACAAAACAGATGCAACAGAGTACCATGTCAGTTAAAGCGGTTCAGACACTAGTGAGATGCGAAATTTGTGGGGGTTCCCATACTTTTGATAGATGCATAACAGTGGACCCGAATAATGTGCCCATGGAGCAGGTTCAAGCAGTGGGGAATTTTCAGAGACCCTACAACAATCCATTCTCCAACACATACAATCTAGGGTGGAGAAATCACTTAAATTTTTTATGGAAGAATGAACAAGGGCAGCAATTCAGGCATCATCCTTACAACAATTCAGCCTACCAGACCCACAAGAGAAGTCAGATGAAATAAGAGAAATAAGAGCAGCACTGATGACCTTAGATAAATCCCAGACAAAATCCAACAACTCCCAGACTCAATCCATGAAGGAGATCACCCAGTTCATGACCGAGACTAGGTCATCCATCAGGAGTTTGGAAACACATGTGGGACAGTTGGCGAACACATTGAATAATAGAGAGTAAGGTAACCTTCCTAGTAATACAGTGATGAATCCAAGGGAGCAATGTCAAGCAATCAATTTGAGAAGTGGGAAGCAGTTAGAGCAGAGGGCACCCAACCAGTGGTTAAAAAGGAGAAGGATGTGGGGAAGATAGTTGAGGTAAAAAAGGAGGGGGTTACTGATGACCGCCCTATTTTAGAGAAGGCTCCACCCGCAGTGATGAAGGAGTATACAAACAAAATTCCTTACCCTCAAAGACTGTAGAAGAAGACTTTGGATAAGCAGTTTTCGAAATTCTTGGAGGTATTCAAAAAACTGCATATCAATCTTCCATTCATTGAAGCTTTGGAGCAGATGCATATGTAAAATTCATGAAAGACCTTCTGTTTAAGAAGAGGAAGCTGGCAGATTATGAAACAGTGGTGCTGACAGAGGAGTGCAGTGCTATATTGCAGAAGAAACTTCCCCCTAAGTTGAGAGACCCAAGGAGTTTCACCTTACCTTGCACTATAGGGAGTGTTACATGCAAAAGTGCTTTATGTGATTTGGGGGTAAGTATCAATCGTATGCCCCTCTATGTGTTCAAAAGACTTAGTTTGGGGGAAGCGAGACCAACCACAGTCACCCTGCAGCTAGTTGACCGCTCGATTGTGCATCCCTAAAGAATTAATGAAAATGTGCCCATGATCCTTGGGAGACCATTCCTAGCCACATGGAGAGCCCTCATTGATGTTGAAAAGGGGGAGTTAAAACTCAGAGTCCAAGGTGAGAAAATGGTATTCAACGTCTTCAAGCAGCCCACTGAACCTCAAGTCGATGTTAGATACTTTGATGTTGGTGTAGTTGATAAAAAGGCTCCTCATGAAAGTTTCAAGGGTACTGATGCCCTTGATGGTAAGAGTTCTACACCCGTAAATGATGTTGTGGATGAGAACAAGGGAATGAACCCTCCTGAAATGAGCCCTGTGAAAAAGAAAAGGAGAAAGAAGAGGAAAATGGTGCTAAAGTGAATATGCGGAGGGGACACTCTACCCCTTTGATTTAATAAGTAACTTGCGTCCGGCTAAAAGACGTTAAAGACAACGCTACTTGGGAGGCAACCCAATGATTTTAATTATGTTATTTTAATTCTTGTTTGAGTTGTTTTATTTTATCTTGAACAGTCTCACGATCTTGGGTTTTGTCTTATTTTTTTATGGCATGAGGATGAGGAACTGACCCTGAGCAGAGAATGATAAAAAATACTAGAAAAGGGCAAGTGTCGTGTACAGCGTCGTGGCGCCAAAATGCAGGGCCACGACGCTGCAATTTCAGAGATCCCAAAAGCTGTGCAATGTCGAGAATTTCCTCCCAGACCTCCGTTATGACCGATGTGTTGTGTCAGTAAGTTGTCCTTTTATTTTTAGTCTTCACATATTGGGGACAATGTGTCGATTAAGTTTGGGGGGAGGGGTGTCTTATTTTATTTCATTGTTTTATTTTTGAGTCTTTTTACTGTCTTTGTGTTGTTTTGTGTGTGTTTTGAGTCAGTTTGTTTTATGGATCATGCATGTTGTAGTTACTAAAGATATTGAGTAGATAAAATAGGATAATGTAATGGAATTAAAAGCGACAATTTGTGTGCTTAAGTTAGATATGCCAAAAATTCATGACATCTAATTACTTGAGATATTTGTACTTAGCCTATGTGTGTCAGTTATGGAAAGAAAGGTTGAAAAATGTATAGAAAATCTGTTTGTTTGTATTTGAGGCGAAATAGTTAAGATATACATGTTTAGGGAGATGATTCAGACATTTCTTTGACAGCCCTTCTGACCATTCATTATCTATCCCCACATAAATTGTATCACTAGTCAGCCCCGTTGAGCCTAAAATAAGATCTTTCTTTGACACCCTATGATTCCCGGTTTGTGTCATAAGTAATAATTGAAAATATTGTGATGAAAAGTGTTGAAAAAGAAATAAGAAGAGAGTGAAAATTTGATGCATCCCAATGAAAAATTTGCAAAAGCCTAAGTTTGGGGTGCTTGTTATTTATAATGTATCTCATTCTCTCAAAAGAAAAGAAGGGAAAAATAGGTATGAGATTAAAAATAAAGTCAAAAAGAAGGAAAAAGAGTTGAATGAAAAATACTTATGGTACGTAATTTGAGCCTAAATGCCTACTTTTACCTACCCCTGCCTAAGCCTACATTACAACCAGTGAAAGTCCTGATGATCTTTAATATGTATGTCTATGATTAGTGGAGAATAGCAAGTAAACAAGTCTATAGCATTTTGGGAAAGATGGAATGAAATTGACATGCATAAGTTAGATGTTTGTATTTCCAGTGATTGTGATCTAAGTGAATTTGCAAAATATTTAATTTGAAATACTGGATTGTGAAATATTCATGCTATATATGTTCTAACATATTATCCCAACTTTCATCCTGATTTGGAAGAAGCATTGTTATAACTACTTGATCCATTTCATTGAGTCTTTATTTTTATTTTTGTTTTGTGCTTTACTCGAGGGTGAGTAAAGTGTAAGTTTGGGGTGTTTGTTAAGTGTATTTTGTATACACTTTTGAGTTCTTTTTAGTTACTATTTTACTCTTTTATTTTGCATTTAGTGTAGTGTTAGGTTGTTTTTCCTTCATTTTGTATCACAGCGGTTATAAAGGATAAGATACTACTTTTGAGATGGAATTGCACACTAAAAAGGCCAAGAAATGAAGTCTAAGAAGTCCCGGGAAGTATAGAATAAATCGACAAGTCGGACGAAAAAGGACACGTGATCGTAAAATCCGAGCAAATGCTTGAGATGGCGCGCCAATAAACTTGAGGCATCTGATTTTGTTGCAGTATTTTCGGCGTCGTGGTGCCAGCCTGCAGGCTGGCACCACGGCGCTAACGCGGAAAATTTAATTTTCTGGGCCGAATTTGACACGGTTTTGAGGGTCCGAAAGACAACGTTTCCCAGCTATAAAACCCCTAAACCATGGCAGCTTTTAAGGACTTTTTAATATACTTTGGAGAGGAGAACGACGGCTAGAAGCAAGATTAGAGACATCTTCTTGTTCAAGTTATTTTTTTTCCCTTTACTTTATTTCTGTTTATGTTGGATTGTAATTTAGTTCTTAACATGACAATGTTTAGGAGCTAATTACTTTAGTAGGGTTTCCATCGAATCTTCTTGAAACTCTTTCATATAGTTAATGCATTGATTATTGATTTCTTCTTCATCATATTAAGATTTATTCAATATTGTTATGATTGCTTGATAATTAACTGGCCATTAATTGTCATCACTTATATGATTTCGAATCAAAAGTCTGAAAGATGAGATTTGAATATGCTGTAATTGTCTAGACATAGGTTAAAATCGTGGACGAAAGTACCCCGATACTTGTGTAGTATTTAAAGGTTATTGTTCTTAATCCTCATGTGTGGTAAAACTTATCATAGAAATATAAAAGATTTCTGCACTAGGTTGAGCTCTTGTATGTCCTAACCAGAATATAATGACAGATTAGTTAACCTGCTATCTTAATAAGAAGAAGAATCATTAGCATTGTATTAACACGTGAAAGAGTGGATAGTTGCGGAGATTGGAATGCCCTATTTCCTTCATAACTGTTACAAACCCAAAATATTATAATCTATAGTTTATTTTCTGCACTTAGTCAAAATTCTTAGTTACAATTCTCAAACTAAAGAACGTCAACCAAATAGATACCATAGAATAGATAATCGATACTTAATAAACCAGTCTTTGTGGATGATAAACTCGGTCTTACAGATATTTATTACTTGAACGATACGTACACTTGCGTAAGCATCTAAAAATATCGCAACAAATGTCCACGAAGAAGAGGAAGAAGATCAAGAAATCAAATCACAAGCACTGCTGGCCACTGTTTATGAACAGTTCCTGACTGAAAAATGAAAATGTCGTCTGCAATGTTGCCTCGGGTGTCACGACATTTCAGGCAACATCTGTAACGACATCTGCATCTCTAGCAACATCTGAAAGGTATATATTCTTTAACTATTCTGATGTTAATGCTTTAGTGATTTTATTTATAGTGGTGAGGCTGAGAGTATGGATCAAGTTTAATGCAAAGATGACATGATTAATGAATTACAAAACATTTGTAAAGCATTAATCGTAGAATCCAAGCAACTTGAGACAAAGGTAAAATCTTTAACTCGTGAGAATGTAGATCTAAAAGGCACAATAACCCGACTAGAGGTTGCACTTACCAAATAGGATATTGCATTCGGTAAGATTGTGCAAAATTGGAATTTATAAAACTGTTGGTTATTATCGTGCAGTTTTTATGGATTGTTTTGTGGCGTGTATATGCTGGAAATTCAGTTGTCAACATGCATGATTAATGTGGTAAAATTACTAATGAAAGTCCTAAGGAATAAGGGTGAAAAAGGGTGTTAAAAGGCTTCACATTTTACCCTTATTGTTGATGGAATTGTGGACTATTTTGTATAGATTAAGGGGCCGAATTTTACACGTCAAGTAGGCGTGTAATCCCCTTTAGTTGCTATTTTGATTGTGCCTTAAATAGAGCTTGATTGTTGTTGAATTTGGGCCTTTGAAAAGATGGAAAAGTGCGAATTTATAGGGGAAGTGCTGCCCAAATTTTCATAGAAAAGGAGAACCTTTACTTGGTGTTAACCTACTTTAGCAAGCACGTGTTAATATACGTGTTATTGTTGTTATAGGTTGAAGTACATTGAGAGGTATCCTAGATTGTAGAGTTTGTTAGTCGCCAATAAGGTATGTGAACTATCCTTTCTTCTTATAGCATGATTCCTTTTTATAAAGTGAGTGGATCCTACTCCTTAATGATGTAATTCATTGATAGTACTTTGGATTTCCCGAAATAAAAGTTGTTCTATATACTTTCTTGATAGTACTTGGATTTTTTAAAATGGAAGTTGTTATGATAGTACTTGGATTTTATAAAATGGAAGTTGTTATAATCCATTCTCTTGATAGTACTTGGATTTTATAAAATGGAAATTGTTATAATTCATTCTCTTGATAGTACTTGGATTTTATAAAATGAAAGTTGTTATAATCCATTCTCTTGATAGTACTTGGATTTTATAAAATGAAAGTTGTTATAATCCATTCTCTTGATAGTACTTGGAATTTATAAAATGGAAGTTGTTATAATCCATTCTCTTTATAGTACTTTGAGTTTTATAAAATGGAAGTTGTTATATCCATTCTCTTAATAGTACTTTGAGTCTCTAAAATGGAAGTTGTTATATCCATTCTCTTAATAATACTTTGAGTTTTATAAAATGGAAGTTGTTATATCCATTCTCTTGATAGTACTTTGGGTTTTATAAAAAAAGAAGTTGTTCTAACTATTCTATTGATAGTACCTTGAGTTTCTAAAATGGAAGTTGTCTATCTATTCCTTTAATAGTACCTTGGTTTTTCTAAAAGGAAAGAGGTGGTAGTACTTTGGTTTTTCTAAAAAGAAAGAGGTGGTAGAGCTTTGGTTTTTCTAAAAGGAAAGAGGTGGTAGTGCCTTGAGTTTTATAAAATGATAGTTCATTCATTTTATTCTAATGAGAGTCAAAGATTATTTAACTTGCATATGTTTGCTCATAGTAGCCATTCGTACAAGTGTTATATTCCCACATCACCACGTCCTTCACTGGAGGGCCGGCAACATTATTGTATTATTTACATAGACATGCTTACATGATGGAGGAATTACATGGGCGTGCTTCCATAATTGTATTATTTACATGGACATGCTTACATGATGGAGGAATTCCATGGGCGTGCTTCCATAATTGTATTATTTACATGGACATGCTTACATGATAGAGGAATTCCATGGGCGTGCTTCCATTATTGTATTATTTACATGGACATGCTTACATAATGGAGGAATTCCATGGGCATGTTTCCACCATATTATTCCATGGACTAGCTCTCCATGATGACATGTTTCCGTGATGGAGGAATTCCATGGGCATGCTATCACGACTCGACCTCGGGCCCGCGACCGGTGCCCTACCTGGGCACCCTTACATGTAAACATCAGAGAAAATCAGCGAAACATACATGGAACTCATAACGTACATTAAACAGAAAATAAACAACAGACTTGCCGATAAGGCTACCTCCCTGGACATACATATATATATATATATATATATATAACCAAACGCAGTTACATCATTTTTCTTTACAAACCGACCCACAAGATATGACTACAGACCTCTAAGAATTTTTGACATAACTACTGTGATGGGACAAGGCCCCGTCGTACCTCTGAATATACCTATCCATAATGACCAGCTTCAGAATATTGGAGCTATCCCAAAATGCTGAACAAGGATCCTAAGCTCACGGATCCACAACTGTGTACCTAGACCTGCGGACATGAACGCAGCCCCCCGAAGGGGGTCAACATAACAAGGTACCAAGTATGTAAACAAGAAGTACAGTAAGAAAGATCATAACGGTACACAAGAATGACAGGGGCAAGTATGAAAAGCAAATACCATGTCCTACCGTGTCATAACACAATCAGAGCCAACTGTACCTTGTATCACTGTACTACTGTAACACCGTACCACTCTCACATATGAAAGCCATGTCAAAAATCCGGGACACCTGCCCTCAGCATATAATATCACAGAAGCATGCTCGTGGAATATGATCGGTGTATTTTATATACACCTTTTGAGTCATTTTTAATTAGTCTTTTGTCCATTTTTGTACAAATACGTGTCGTCTTAGGATAGATTTTCTTTCTTTTGAGTCATATTGGTTTAAAGTGGCTCATTGGCGGAAAGGGAGCAAAAAGAGGGCAGCAACGGAGGTTCCAGAGCTCGAAAGGCGAGAAAGTGGCGAACCGGGCACAAAATAGGCCAGCGCTTCTCTGAACATCGAGACAGGCCGCGGCTGATCTTCAGAGAGCACCAGAGTTCGGCCATGGCTGATTCTGGTCGCGGCGCCAAGGCGGGAAAAATCAGAATTTCGAATTGACAATGGGCCAGGCCTGAAGGAAAACTTGCATCACGTTTTGGAGACTATAAAAAGAGAACCCTAGGTCAGATGCAAGGGTTCCTCTTCTTGCCAAATGACACAACTTTTGGGAGATCAAGATTGGAGACCTTTCCTTAGTAATTTATTGTTCTTGTTTTACTTTCTTTACAGTTTATGTTGGATGTTAATTTAGTTCTTGTCATGTCTATGGCTAGGAACTAACTTTAATATAGGGCTTTCCATGTCAATTCACTTGAACCTTATATTTATGAATTAATGCATGTTTTTGGTTCTTGTTGTTGTTGTTGAGATTTATCCAATAATTGTCTTGATTGCTTGGTAATTACTTGATCACTAATTATCATAAACCATATGATTTCTAACCGAAAGGGGAGGTTGTGAATATGCTGTAGTTGGATAAACATAGGTTAAATCGTGGACGAAAGTACCCTGATACTTGTGTAGTATTAATAGGTTATTGGTCTTAATCCTCCTCTATAGTCAATCTTATCACCGAAAGGTAGAAAGGTGCTATACTGGGGTTGAGTGTTTATATAACCTTAACAGGAGTATAAAACGGCTTAGTTAACCTGCTATCTCAAAATAGAAGAAGAACCATAATTGATTGCATTAATAAGTAAGTTAAGCGGATAGTTGAGGAGATTTGGAAGCCCTATTTCCACCATTACTGAGTAAAACAACATAGTTTAATTAGTTTTTATAATTATAGTCATAAACAACATATCAATCATTGATTACCAAATAGATAACATAGAATAGAATTTGGTACTTGAACACTAATCCCTGAGGACGATAACTCGGTCTTCTAAGAAAATATTACTTGACACGACACGTGCACTTGTGTAAGTGTGTGCATAAATCGCGCATCAAGTTTTTGGCGCCGTTGCCGGGGATTGGCGTAGTTCAATATCATTTTATCTATTCTTAATTTCTAATTTGATTTTTATTTTTGTTTTTGTTTTTATTTATTTTTATTTTTTATTTTTATCTTTTTGAAAACCAGTGTGCCGTGATCCGTTTGTTTATTTTGATCTGTTTCAGGCACTTAGTTTATGCGAAGGAGAAGAGGAGCAGACACACTTGTTCCCTTCAACCCAGAAATCGAAAAGACGTGCAAACAGAACAGAAGGAACCAACGAGTTTCGGCCTTAATAGAGATGGGAGGTTTACAAAACAACAATGAGATGAATGAGGGGTTAGGTGATCATCAACCTAACCAAAGGATGCCCCGGAGATTACCGATGGATGTGGAAGAGAGGGTCCAGGTCCAAGCTGAGAGAAGCTTGGGAGATTGTGTTGCCGAGGGTGAATGGAGCACAAACTTGTATCAGGCTCCCAACAATAGGAGCAAACAATTTTGAAATCAAGCCTGCGATCTTAAGCATGGTGCAAAATACTGTACAGTTCGGAGGGTTGCCATCGGAGGATCCTCACATGCATATAGCAAATTTCTTAGAATTGTGTGCAACCTTCAGGTACAATGACGTTACTGATGACGCCGTCCGATTGAGGCTATTTCCCTTCTCGCTCAGGGATAGAGCGAAAGTGTGGTTGAATTCCTTGCCAATAGATTCAATATTCATATGGCAAGAATTAGCACAGAAGTTCTTAGCTAAGTTCTTTCCACCATGCAAAGCCGCGAAGCTGAGAGGGGAGTTGAATAATTTCTATCAAGCTGATGGAGAATCACTATACGAAGCTTGGGAGAGATTCAAGGACTTTTAAAGAAAGTGTCCACATCACAGCATTGAGTTGTGGAATTTGGTCCATATTTTCTATAATGGGCTAAGCGGGACTACCATAACGATCATTGACGCAATGCAGTGGAACTTTATGAGAAAAACGACACGTGAAGCTCATGATTTATTGGAAGACATGGCCACAATAATCATGTAACAGAGGACAAACGGTGAGTGGCGTAAGAAACGTTGGGAGTTCGTAGATTGATGCCATCATCGCACTAAATGCCCAAGTTGCTCTTTTGACCAAGCAATCGCAACAAAATACGATGTCAGAATACGGTGCAACCGCCATTGAGTTGTGAAATGTGTGGAGGCCACATACCTTTGATAGGTGCCCATCACCGATCCTAACAATATTTCGATCGAGCAGCGAGTGCAGCGGTAAGGGAACTATCGAGGCCCCGCAACAACTCTTACTCAAATACCTATAATCCAGGTGGAGGAATCACCCTAATTTTTCATGGAGGGTGAGCAAGGCGTGAGAACCAATTTAGAGGCGAGATCAAAATCAAGAACCATTCACTCAGCCTCATCTTCACAACAATTTAGTGCACTGCTCAACAAGAGAAGCGGATAGTGAGAGCAGCCTTGTTGACACTCACCAACTCACAGACCCAGTTCATGGCAGAGACTAGATCCTCTATCAGGAATTTGGAGACACAGGTGGGGCAACTAGCGAAGATGGCAAACAACAGACCACAGGGTACCTTGCCTAGAAATACAGAAATGAACCCCAGAGAGCAGTGCCAAGAAGTGCAGCTGAGGAGTGGAAAACAGTTAGAACAGCTTGCACCTCAGCCTGTGGTTGAACAGAGAGTAGAAACAGAGAGAGAGAGGGTTGTTGAAGACCGCCCAGTATTAGAGAAAGCTCTAGTGAAGGAGTACACTGAAAGGATTCCTTTTCCGCAAGGGTTGCAGAAGAAAGTGGTTGATAAGCAATTCTCCAAGTTTTTGGAGATATTCAGAAAGTTACATATCAACATTCCATTCATTGAGGCATTGGAGCAAATGCCTACCTACTTTAAATTTATGAAGGAGATTCTGGGAAAGAAGAAGAAGTTGGCGGAGTACGAGATGGTGGCACTGACAGAGGAATGCAGTGCCATCCTGCAGAAGAAATTGCCCCATAAACTCAAGGATCCAGGGAGCTTCACACTGCCTTGAACAGTTGGCAGGGTAACGTGTAATAGGGCCCTTTGTGATTTGGGGGCTAGTATAAATCTGATGCCTTTGTCGGTGTTTAAGAGGTTGGAATTAGGTGAAGCCAAACCAACCACTGTGAGTTTGCAGTTAGCAGATAGGACGGTGGTGTATCCCAGGGGAAATATTGAGGATGTCCTAGTAAAGGTGGGAAAAAATTTCTTCCCTGCGGATTTCCTCATCCTTGATATGGAGGAAGATGAGGAGATTCCCATCATATTGGGAAGACCGTTCTTGGCAACAGGGAGAGCCCTAATTGACGTAGAGAAGGGTGAGCTGACACTGAGAGTAGAAAGTGAAGAGATGGTGTTCAAAGTGTTCAAACACGTTATTGAACCCGCAGTCATGAGCAGGTGCTTTGCAATTAGCACTGTCAGAACTTCGTGTGAGCCAGCGCAAGCCACATCAAGGGAAATAAGCCCGCCAAAGCAGGTATGTGATACTGAACCTCCTCTCGAAAATAAATATAAAAAGAAAAACAGAAGGAGAAAGAGGAAAATGTTGATGAAGTGGATTGGTTGTGGGATTAATCTACCCCACACATCCTGAGTAAAGAACTTGCATCCGACTAAAAGACGTTAAAGACAACTCTACTTGGGAGGCAACCCAAGGTATTTTAATTTATTTTACTTTAATGCAGTTAGTTTTTACTTAGAACAGTCTCACAGAGGTATTGTTTATGGGTTGTGATGACAGGTGCAGGGCCAAGAATTGGAGGGCGATAACTGAAAAGAAGCCAAAAGGAAAAAAAAGATTTCCAGAAAATCGGCTTAGCCGCGGCTCCAGGAGCAGGGCCGCGGCGCCAAAAGATCAGAAAGGCGCAGGAGATTCAGCGCCGTGGTGTCTATTTGCAGGGAGTGGTGCCAAAAGTCCAGAAAAGTTCTGAAGTTTGGGCGCCGCGGTGCAGAAAGTTCAGAAGAGTGCGATGGATTTGAGCGCGCCATTCTGGTAGCGCGGCGCGCATTGAATACCCAGAAGTTAAAATAGCCCTAAATCCGATTTTTTTCCCTCCAAATCAAAACCTAAACCTTTCCTCTCCCCAAAAACTCACGAAAATCTACCTTTTACCTAAAAATCTTCCATAAACTAAACCCAATCACAACCAAAGTTCTTAAATTCCTTAAACCCTTAACCATCTTAAACAACAACCCTCATCCCATTGCCTCAAATCATCATTAGGAGCAAGAAAATCTTGAAGAACACCGTAAAAGGTAACCTTTATCTTTTCTTGAAAGCTTCACTATAATCAGAGGAGGTAGTAGGTTTGAGGAGGTGATGTATCTGTGAAGGTGTGTGGGGGGTGTTGAAGTTTGGTGTGAGATTTCGAGGAAGAGTATACGAAGTGAGTGTGGGGTGTTGTGCAGGAGCTTCTTGAGTGAAGTTTGGGGGTGATAAGTGTTGTAGCTGCTGATTGTTGATTGATAGTGTTGGGTAATACTGTTGAAACAAAGAAACGCTGCCAAAGTTATCTCAGAATGTCTGCCAGAAAGAGAAGAGCTTCCACATCCACCTCCACCCCTCAATATGACACTACTAGGTTTGTCAGCCAAAAAGCTTAGGATAGATACCAAAAACTTAGTACTAGGCCCTTAATCCCTGAAAGAGGAATGAATTATCAAAGGGAGTCATTTGAGGAGGGAGATGCTTATGAGCCTATTCGGGCGATGATTGAGATGATGGGGTGGAAAAGATTTGTTAACCCGGAAAAGATAGCACCAATGAACACAGTGATGGTGAGAGAATTTTATGCTAACTTTCCGGAGAGGGTGGATGATAGATGCTTTGTGAGGGGACGGTATGTGCCTGTAACGGCAGAAGTGATGAATTTGTTATTAAAACAGCTGATGTTGAAGAAAGAGGTGACGACCGGAGCTATTTCAGAACATGGGCTAGAGCCACCAACAACATCAACTCGGATATCATCGCAAGCACAGTAAGCTACCCTGGGGCTGAGTTTGATATTGCCAGAAATGGATCAAGAGGACTGAGCAGATGCCAGTTCAACAAAATAGCCAAGGGTTGGTTGTATTTCGTCAGTGCCCGCTTAATTCCATCGATGCACTTTACCAGAGTGCCAGAAGACAGAATAAAATTGATATATGGAATCATGTCAGGAAAGACGATTGACGTTGGGAAGGAAATAGTGCAAAACATTGGAGAAACCAGCAGGTTGGTAACGACAGGTGGGTTGGGACATGACTCACTTATTAGCTGCTTATGCTCCAGACATGGGGTTCCAACCTTACCCACTGATACATATGAGAAAGTCCAACTTCCTGTGTCATATGGGATAGTGCACTCCTTCCCAGACCTAATCCCTCCAGCAGCAGCGAGAAGGAGACCAACACCAGCAGCAGCAGCAGAGGCTGCCATGGATGAAGATAAGCCTGAGATAGAGGCTCAGTATGAGGCAGGAAGCAGCCAGCAGCCACTTCTAGAATCAGAACCTCAAGTGCCTATTATGGAGCAGTTGCTCATGAACCAGAGAAGGATGATGCAGAATTTTGACATGATGATACAAGGTCAACAGGACCTGAGGCAAGGACAACAAGAATTAAGGCAGGAGCAACAACAGTTGCACCAGAGATTTGATGAGATGAGTTCCTTGTTCAGCCAGTGGTCAATGAATTATCCACCGCCACCGCCACCACTTTAAACCAAAGTCTGTAAGTTGTCCTGTTTTCTTTTATTTTCTTTGAGTCTTGCACACATTGGGGACAATGTGTGATTTAAGTTTGGGGGGGTGTTTTATTTGTGTCTTATTGTCTTAGTATTCTTGAGTCTTTTTGATTTGTTTTGTGTATTTTTGAGTCATAATTTTAGATCATGCATGCTGTAGTTACTAGAAACGCCTAGTGAAATGAGGTTGAATAATGTAATGGAATTAGAAGCAACAATCTAAACACTTAGGTTAAGATATGCCAAAAACTCATGAAATCTGTCTATTTGGGGTATCTTGCTTGATTTGTGCATTGTTATGATTAAAAACTATGTGTATGATTGCTTGCTATTTGAGGCGAAATAGTTAGGATATGCATGTTAGGGAGATGACTCAGGAAATTCTTTGTTAGCCCTTTCTTACCACTTTTGACTATCCCTGACATTCAAAATATCCCTAGTTAGCCCCGTTGAGCCTAAAAATTAAACTTTTTCTTTGACACCCTACAATTCCACATTTGTGCCATAAGTGAAAATGTGAAATGATTGGAATAGAAAGTGTTAAAAAAAGACAAAAAGAGTGAACAATGTTGATGCGCCCCAATAAAAAAGTAATAATAAATAGGCAAAAGCCTAAGTTTGGGGGTGCCTGTATTCATAATACACTTCACTAACTCAAAACAAAAGAGGGGAAAGATAGATATGAAGTGAAGAAAGAAAAATCAGAAAAAAGGGAAGAATTGAAAAGCAAAAGAGCTTATGGTACATAAAATGAGCCTAAATGCCTATTTTTACCTACCCATGCCTAAGCCTACATTACAACCCTGAAAAGTCCTGAAGATCTCTTACATGTGTAGCCATGATTAGTGGAGAATAACAAGTAAACATGCCATAGAATTTTGAAATTGACATGCATAATTAATTATTCTTATTTCCATTAAGCATGATTAAAGTGAGTTTGCGAAATATGTAGTTTGATGTGTTTAGAATGCTAAAAATTCATGCTATATGTTCCTGCATATTATTCTGCTAACCTTCATATTTTCTAAGTAACAATGATGCAGCAAAGGGATCAATATCATTGAGTCTTTCTATTTTTTTTTCTTTGTGTCTTTATTTCTTTCTTTTGATCTTTGCTCGAGGGCGAGCAAAAGTTAAGTTTGGGGGTGTTTGATCGGTGTATTTTATATACACCTTTTGAGTCATTTTTAGTTAGTCTTTTGTCCATTTTTGTACAAATACGTGTCGTCTTAGGATAGATTTTCTTTCTTTTGAGTCATATTGGTTTAAAATGGCTCATTGGCAGAAAATGAGCAAAAAGAGGGCAGAAACGGAGGTTCCAGAGCTCGAAAGGAGAGAAAGTGGCGAACCGGGCACAAAAGCGAGCCAGCCAGCGCCTAGACAAAGAGAGCGAGGCCGCGCGCCAATCTTCGAAGAGCCCCAGAATTCGTCGCGCGCGCCATTCTGCGCGCCGAGGCGGGAAAAATCAGAATTTCGAATTGACAATGGGCCAGGCCTGAAGGAAAACCTGCATCACGTTTTGGAGACTATAAAAAGAGAACCCTAGGTCAGATGCCAGGGTTCCTCTTCTTGCCAAATCACACAACTTTTGGGAGATCAAGATTGGAGATCTTTCCTTAGTAATTTCCTGTTCTTGTTTTACTTTCTTTACAGTTTATGTTGGATGTTAATTTAGTTCTTGTCATGTCTATGGCTAGGAACTAACTTTAATATAGGGCTTTACATGTCAATTCACTTGAACCTTATATTTATGAATTAATGCATGTTTTTGGTTCTTCTTCTTGTTGTTGAGATTTATTCAATAATTGTCTTGATTGCTTGGTAATTACTTGATCACTAATTATCATAAACCGTATGATTTCTAACCGAAAGCCGAAAGGGGAGGTTGTGAATATGCTGTAGTTGGATAAACATAGGTTAAATCGTGGACGAAAGTACCCCGATACTTGTGTAGTATTAATAGGTTATTGGTCTTAATCTTCCTCTATAGTCAATCTTATCACCGAAAGGTAGAAAGGTTCTATATTGGGGTTGAGTGTTTATATAACCTTAACAGGAGTATAAAACGGCTTAGTTAACCTGCTATCTCAAAATAGAAGAAGAATCATAATTGATTGCATTAATAAGTAAGTTAAGCGGATAGTTGAGGAGATTTGGAAGCCCTATTTCCATCATTACTGAGTAAAACAACATAGTTTAATTAGTTTTTATAATTATAGTCATAAACAACATATCAATCATCGGTCACCAAATAGATAACACTGAATAGAATTTGGTACTTGAACACTAATCCCTGAGGACGATAACTCGGTCTTCTAAGACTATATTACTTGACACGACACGTGCACTTGCGTAAATGTGTGTATAAATCGTGCATCAGAATACAACATCACAGTCAGCATGTAACAAGTATAATGTACCCTACCAGTACACTGTGCCTTTTTAACAAAGAGAGTGAACAAGGATAAACTTTGCCGGTTTAAAACAGGAAGCTTATGATTAACCTAGGGCCATCCGCCCGTAGTATCATTATGCAATCCTACTCCTGGGACTATTTCACCTGCATAGGCCGTATGGACCCGCATGAGGTAATATCCTCGCATAGGCTGTATCCGCCCGCATAGGCCGCATGGACCCGCATGAGGTAATCTCCTCGCATAAGACTGGTCCGCCCCGCAAGGGACTATTTCACCCGCATGAGCCCTACGGACTCGCATGAGGTATTCCTCGCATCGTGGGGAGCAAATCCACGGAATATGCAAATGCCACTAGCCCGGGGAATGACCCCGTAATGAATAATATATTACAGGCACAACCGGCTAACATAATCATGTAACATAAGTACAATCAGCTATCATAATCTCATAACATAAGCACAACCGGCTATCATAATCTCATAACATAAGCACAACCGACTATCATAATCTCATAACATCAGCACAATCGGCTATCATAATCTCATAACATAACCCGACTATCATAATCTCATAACATAACCTGACCTATGTGTAGGCTCGGTGTGTCTCATAACATAACATTTTAAACCGCCTTTTCACTTTTTCTTAAGTCGTTATAACAACTTCCCATAAAGCTATTATAACAACCTTTCATTTTAGAGAACGTAAAACACTTTTATTTCTTATCACATTTGGGAAACTAAACCCAAAAGTACTACGTACATACATACTTAAAAAGAATCATGCAACTCCTTTTCCTTAAATCAACAAACGTATACTTTTAAAACTCAAGTTACATACTCTTTTGAAATCATTTTTCTTAACTCTTGAAATAAATCAAGAAGTCATACTTTTTAAATCAAGTCATTCTTTCCTTTAAAAATCAAGTCCCATAAGTTGAAAAATAAAGTCTCATAACCTTTTAGGAAATCAAGGTTCATAGTCTTAAAACTTCATAACATAAACTCTTCTAATTTAAGTAACATATACTTTTATGTGTTGTGAATAGGTTATACTCGTTTATAACGATCTTATTAAAGCAGCCATGATCTAGAAAATGTAATACAATTTTGTCTTATCTTAGTTTCTATACAGATGGAGAATTATACTTATTTTAATATAATTGATTGTCGATACATTTTCTTTTATTAACGCTGCAATGGCTTGTTCGATACTTATTCTCATTAGTGCAGTAAATTAGCAGAGTCAACTCGACTTCAAATACTTCCTAACGACTCTTACCAACATCCCCCATAAGACTTGGTAAGAACTTATAATAACTTAGACATACCTTTTACACAGAGTAAATCAACATACGTACCTCTTAACCTCTAAGAGTAGAAGGAATCATGAAATAACACCATATGTATATTTCATACGTAGATCATGCCAAAAGAAGGAAGAGGTTCACATACCTCGCGACGACTATCGACAAGTAGCAAAATGCTCCAAGTAATTCAACCTTGCTAGCTTTTCCACCCTTCAAGTAGAATACGTTACACGTAGTACTTCAACCTATGATAATCATAACATGTCTATCAACTCTTAGCTTCTCAACGTGGAATAATACTAAGTGCTAAGTCTCTTATTCTACAGAAATTTGGGCAGCACTTCCTTTATTTCTACGTACTTTTCCACTTTTTTCAAGGCCAGAAATCAATAACCAACATGCCACATTTAAGGCTCAACAATTCAGCTAACCAAAGGGGATTACACGCCTTAACAGGACGTGTAAAATTCTTCCCCACAATTTAATATAAAACAGTCCATAATCTTTAGGCAATTCTCGGCAATATCAAGGACAACAACAACATCTATTTCTTTTCCGTTTCCTTTTCAATCCAAGTTGTTATTCTAACATGTTATGTAGTCGCAATCAATTTAACAACTATAATCCCTTTCTTATATAACATGCGACGATTATAACTAATAACTAAATTGAATTACAATATTAAGGCTAATCATGCAACTTTCGGATTCTTCCAAATATTCCATAACACTTATCAATTTTCATAATATATATCACATGGTCATTTCTAACTTATCATAACATGGAATCTTCAATCACAATAGTAAGACGAAGATTTATACCTCAATAAGCCCAAATCCAATCCAAGATTTAAAGTCGATCCTTAGCAAATTTAGCTCCTCTTCTCGACGTTCCAATCCACTCCAAACAACCCTTAGAAGCTTGTGAAGAACTCCTCTTCAAGTTCCAACTTCAAAGTTGAAGAACACCTTAGGTTTTCATCTTGCGACTAACGTAAAACGTAGTTTTTCCGGGATTTTTGTGTTGAGATATCCTTAGAATACCTTTAGGGATCTTGGGTTTGAATATTGGGATTTATGAAGCAAGATTTCAAAATTTCATCTCCCTTAATAGTGCTTGGCCGAGAGCTCTTGTTAGAGCACACAAGATTTCCCAATTTTTCTAAGTGTTGAAATTTGTCTAGTCTTGCACTAGTAAGGTGGATATATACTACAACCAATGGCTAGGATTAAAATATATGGATGGCTAGGATTAGGTCAATTAGTCAATAATGTCAAGCTTCCACTTGTTCATTGACTTAGTCAATTCTTTATTCATCCTACAAGCATGTGGAGGGTGACACGTGTCGCCCTCCCATTGGTCCATAATATTCCGTTTTCCCGAAATTTCCATAATTGGTCAAAATATCGGAAACCTCGTGGGCCCCACAAAACGTAAAATTTCTCGGGTGGGCCCCACGTATCCAACTCTGAAAATAAAATTTCATAGTTCCGATAAATTCCAACAAACTCAAATAAAAATTCTGAGAACCCAATTCTCATTAACGAACAATTTTCCTTCCCGAGGTTCGGAAGATTTTTCCTTGGAAAACAATTCTTTCTTACGTTCAAATTTTTAATTCTTGTTTCCTTACGTACATTCTTATATACTCGTCCTGGAATTACGGGGTGTAGCACATGCTTTCATAATGCGAGTTCAATTCTCATGAATAGGATTGCTTAGTGATGTTATATTCTGAGGGCATGTGTCCCTGATTGTGACATGACAGTATTTGCGTGTATTATTCCATGCACTGAGTATTCATGTTGCGGGTTCAACTCCCATGCCAGTATTTGTGTATAATGTTTGGGTTCAACTTCCATGACAGTATTTGTTTATTTGGACATACTTTCATAATTTGAAAAAGTATAGTTGATTTTCATTACTCTCAGTTTAAAAAGGATACAATTGACTCTTACTTTGAAAAGACACAGTGTACTGGTATTTGATTATTATACTTGTCTCTTGTTATCTTTTTGGCATGTTATAATCTCATTCACAGTACTTATTGTTTCACATACTTGGTACATCTTTCGTACTGACCCCCTTTATTCGGGGGGCTGCGTTCATGCCACAGGTTTAGGTACGCAGTTTGGTGATCTGCAAGTGTAGGATCCTTGCTCAGAGTTTTGGAATAACTTCATTGTTCTGGAGTTTATCATTTTGGTAATGACATTTCATTACAGGTTTTTGTACATTTATGGGTACGGCGGGGCCTTGTCCCGTCATAGTATATTGTCCAAACTCTTAGAGGTCTGTATTCATATATGGGATTGGACTCGTGTACAGTGTAGTTTCATTTTGTCTTATATATATGTAGCGGCGGCCTTGCCGGCATTGCCTTTGCTTGTTTTAAAAAAAATGATGATGAGTATCTTTATCTTCCGCGGGTTACTTGGGATGAATGGGTAGAAGGGTGCCCATGTAGGGCACCAGTCGCTGTCCCAGGGTTCGTGTCGTGACAAGAGTGGTATCAGAGCAGTCAGTCCTCGGAATGTCTACAGACCGTGTCTAGTAGAGTCTTGATTATCGGTGTGTTGCGCGCCACACCCATAAACAGGAGGCTACAGGACATTTAAGGTTTGGTTTTTATTCTTCTCACTCTATGATCGTGCAATAGAGTTGTGTTATTAGGATAATCCCTCTATGACGTATTATTGTGTTACAGTCATGCCTCCGAGGAAGGCAACAATTTCCCAGAAGGGCAAATCAGTAGCGGGAGCTACTAGTCAGACTCAGAGAGTTACTAGGGCTCATGCCTAGTCTATACCGGATATTGTACCACGATCGAGTTCTTCTCGCACCGTTTTGAGGCCCCAAAGACCTGAGCCTCCACTCGCCCGAGGAAAGACTATAGGGCCATGAGGGACGCATTTCTATTACTGACTAGGCTAGTGGTTATGTAGACTTGTCAACAGGGGTTTATTCGGCCAGTACAGGCATGTGTACAGGGGGTAGAGGGCCAACGCAGAAACGAGCGTAACAGGGCTAGACCGGTTGGATATCCCGGTGAGTTTCTAGACTAGCAGCCTCAGCAGCGGGTGAGATATTTGTCCCAGCCTACACATAACATACCCCCACAGTTCGCAAGTGGGAGATTGGACCCCACAAGGTATTTAGGAGCCGGTCAGAGCTCCAGGGTTCCAGGTTTTCATATAAGCAGGGGATCTGCTTAGTTGAGGCCACTTTTCCCTCAGTGTTTCCAATATGGTAAGCATCATTTGGGGAGATGCCTTTTTGGTATAGATGCTTGTTTTTATTGCGGACGTCCGGGCCATGTGGTGAGAGAATGTCCCCTTAGAAGGGGCACTGGTGGTGTGACTCGACCTGCTGGATCGGTGGCTGGTTCCTCTTCCTCTACAGTTATGCGCCCCACAAAGCGGGGTATTCAGATGTCAGCCAGCCATGGTAGAGGTCGTGGTGGAGTTTATAGTTCTGGTTGTCCTTCGAACCACATAGATGTTGTGGCTACCAGGCAGGATCAAGAGGCATCATCAAATGGGGTTACATGTATATTTTGATCCTTTTGGGTCATACATGCATTGATAGATTCAGATTCCACCCTAGCGTATATATTCCTCTTGCTGCTAGTAGGATGTGAATTGATAGGACCATAAGAGGTATAAATATTTTTGTTTAAGTAATGTGTAGAGTGAAGGATGTTGACAAGAATGATAAAGTGAATGAAACTATAGTTGTGTAGGGTTCACAAGGTGTAATTACCCCATAATAGTGTAAAGACCGATAGTAGAGGATGTATAGTAGGAATACTTCGGCCAAAGGTGACGAACCTCTAATGAGTGGAAGGATAGTGTGAGAAATACTTTGAGATAGGAGAGAGATTCATTTTAGACCATGACTGAGAGTTAATTGTAATAATACACACACCTTAGATTCAGTAACATTGTCCATAGGTGTTCATGATTGAGATACTACTAGTATTAGAGTTTACACCAGTTAGTAAACAAAGCTAGGCAGACAATAGGATCATTCACCAACCAGTAGTTTGACAAATGTGAGGACGGAGAAGAGAAATTGACACGAGGGAACACATCAGTTAGTTGTGTGAGAGTCCGACTGAAGGATTCAGATAGTGATAGCTTATGGCTTAGAATACGGCAGGGTCATCCCTAGTACGGGGAGAGAAAAGAATGTCTGAAGATCCCATTTTGGAAAGGACTACAACCTTCGAGTATTGTGAGAAGGGACCTCAGATGGAAGGTCTATTGGTGTATATACATGTGATATATTATGGTCGTGTGTGGCATCATTGGTTTTGTGGAGTATAGGTTGATAGATATAGTAAGGAGACGACGCCGGAATATGTATAGTTTGAGACCCACTATGAACATTCGGGACGAATGTTTCTAAGGGGGGAAGGATGTTACACCCCGTAATACCAGGGCTACTAATTGAGAACGTGATTAAGGATTTAAGATTTGAATTTTGGAAGGAAAGAATTATTACATTTTCTTAAGGAAAATGTCGGAAAAATGTGAAGACGACAATTTATTAACTTGGAGTTTAATTCTCCTAATTGGAGTTAAGGAATTAGTTTTGGATTTTGAAGTCTCGGATTTGGTCATGTGGGGCAGATCGGAAATTTCACAATTTTGTGGGGCCTACGAGATTTTGAGATATTTTGGCCAAGTATAGAAATTATTTTGTGAAGAATTAATTTTGGACCAATAGGAGGGTGACACGTGTCACCACCCCACATGTCTTACAAGATGATACACTTTATAGATATTTTAGAGAAGAGGAGGACAAGTTGACAAGCGGGTCCCACTCTACTTCTCCATACACTTGGCTATACATATCCAAATCTTGCAAGACTTGGATCATTTCACACTTCATCATTTAGCTCTCATCTTCTCCCTTTAGCTCATGAAACTCGAGAACCCCATAGCCTTGAACAACAAGATTTGATTAGTTTCTTTCTCCAAGATTAAGCTCCTAAACCAAGTGCTAAGCCAAGATTAATACTCCACATTTGAAAAACTTATCTTGGCTGAAAGTTTGGTGTGAAAACCTAGCTTGTTCATCAACTTTTTGGAAGTAAAACGTGAAGGGAAGATGGATATAAGGTTGTAGTGGATACATGGAAGTGATTGGAACTTGAAGAAGTGGAGCAAAACAAAAACTGTGGGCCGAATCTCTAGGGACTGTTTGGACGTTTTTTTTGGCTTGAAAAAGGTAAAAAAAAATCCTTCTCTTGAAGTAATTGGATATTACTTAATGTTATAATGTATAGATGAGCTTGTGCTAAAAAGAATGAAGGATAAAAAGTATTTGGGCCATTTTTAATGTTGAGGCCGAGACTTGGGTAGTTTCGGGTCCCCTTGGATTTTGTTGGTTGTGTTGTTGTTATCTTCACCTATTGCATGTTATAATGGAGTAATATTGTTGTTAATAAGTTGATATAACTTATATAGAAGTTTTAGAACTTGAATTGGAATAAAAGGATTAAGGAAAGAGTTATCGGATTGTAGTTGTTGGCCGTGGAATCTATAAAACTGTTGGATATTGTCGTGCAGTTTTTATGGACTGTTTTGTGACGTGTATATGCTGGAAATTCAGTTGTCAACATGCATGATTAATGTGGTAAAATTGTTAATGAAATTCCTAAGAAATAAGGGTGTAAAAGAGTGTTAAAAGACTTCACATTTTACCCTTATAAAGTGAGTAATTCATTGATAGTACTTTGGATTTTCTGAAATAGAAGTTGTTCTATATACTTCCTTGATAGTACTTGGATTTTTTAAAATGGAATTTGTTATAATTCATTCTCCTAATAGTACTTGGATTTTATAAAATGGAAGTTGTTATAATCCATTCTCTTGATAGTACTTGGATTTTATAAAATGAAAGTTGTTATAATCCATTCTATTGATAGTACTTGGATTTTATAAAATGAAAGTTGTTATAATCCATTCTCTTGATAGTACTTGGATTTTATAAAATGGAAGTTGTTATAATCCATTCTCTTGATAGTACTTTGGGTTTTATAAAATGGAAGTTGTTATATCCATTCTCTTAATAGTACTTTGAGTCTCTAAAATGGAAGTTGGTATATTCATTCTCTTAATAGTACTTTGGGCTTTATAAAATGAAAGTTGTTATATCCATTCTCTTGATAGTACTTTGAGTTTTATAAAAAAAATAAGTTGTTCTAACTATTCTATTGATAGTACCTTGAGTTTCTATAATGGAAGTTGTCTATCTATTCCTTTAATAGGACCTTGGTTTTTCTAAAAGGAAAGAAGTGGTAGTGCTTTGGTTTTTCTAAAAGGAAAGAGGTGGTAGTGCCTTGAGTTTTATAAAATGATAGTTCATTCATTTTATTCTAATGAGAGTCAAAGATTATTTAACTTGCATATGTTTGCTCATGATAGTCATTTGTACAAGTGTTATATTCCCATATCACCGCGTCCCTCACTGGAGGGCTGACAACATTATTGTATTATTTACATGGACATGCTTACATGATGGAGGAATTTCATGGGCGTGCTTCCATAATTGTATTGCTTACATGGACATGCATACATGATGGAGGAATTCCATAGGCGTGCTTCCATAATTGTATTATTTACATGCTTACATGATGGAGGAGTTTCATGGGAGTGCTTCCATTATTGTATTATTTACATGGACATGCTTACATGATGGAGGAATTCCATAGGGATGCTTCCACCATATTATTCCATGTACTAGCTCTCCATGATGACATGTTTTCATGATGGAGGAATTCCATGGGCATGCTTTCATAATGCGGGTTCAATTCTCATGAATAGGATTGCTTAGTGATGTTATATTCTGAGGGCAGGTGTCCCTGATTGTGACATGACAGTATTTGCGTGTATTATTCCATGCACTGAGTATCCATGTTGCGGGTTCAACTCTCATGACAGTATTTGTGTATAATGTTCGGGTTCAACCCCCATGACAATATTTGTTTATTTGGACAGACTTTCATAATTTGAAAAAGTATAGTTGATTTTCATTACTCTCAGTTTAAAAAGGATACAATTGACTCTTACTTTGAAAAGGCACAGTGTACTGGTATTTGATTATTATACTTGTCTCTTGTTATCTTTTTGGTCTGTTATAATCTCATTTACAGTACTTATTGTTTCACATACTTGGTACATCTTTCATACTGACCCCTTTCTCCGGGGGGATGCGTTCATTCCGCATGTTTAGGTACGCAGTTTGGTGATCTGCAAGTGTAGGATCCTTGCTCAGAGTTTTGGGATAGCTCCATTGTTCTGGAGTTTATCATTTTGGTAATGACATTTCATTACAGGTTTTGGTACATTTATGGGTACGGCGGGGCCTTGTCCCGTCATAGTATATTGTCCAAACTCTTAGAAGTTTGTATTCATATGTGGGATTGGACTCGTGTACAGTGTAGTTTCATTTTGGCTTATATATATATAGCGGCGGCCTTGCCGGCTTTGCCTTTGCCTGTTTTAAAAAAAATGATGATGAGTATCTTTATCTTTCGCGGGTTACTTGGGATGAATGGGTAGAAGGGTGCCCAGGTAGGACACCAGTCGCGGGCCCGGGGTTCGGATCGTAACAGTGACGTAACTTATGGAGGTGGAAGTAAAAGAATTGGAAAAGGAATCCTGGATGTTCCTGGATGTCTAACTTTAAATGTCTTACACGTTGAATGTTTTATGGCTAATTGGATAAGTATTAGTCAATTGTGTAATGATAATCTTGAGGTAAATTTAATAAGAATGGTTGTGAAGTTACGAACGAAGCTAAGGAATGTGTCATGCCAAGTACTAGAATATGTGATAATTGCAGTCTTGTTGCAAGACAAGAAACGTGCAATAATGTCAAGATCGACGACACAACACTATGACATCAAAAGTTGGGGTATGTCAACTACCGCAATTTGGAAAAATTGGTCTCATATGGAGCGGTTAGAGACTTACCCAACTTCAGTCATAAAGGTAAAACAGTCTGTGCAGATTGTCTCCAAGGTAAGCAAACCCATATTTCTCATAATGACGACAACATTCAGGTATGTCTCACTGTTTTCTATTATTGCGCATGGATCTTATAGGTCAAATTGAGGTAGACAGTTTAGGAGGCATGACGTAGTCCTATGTGATTACCGAGTTTAAAATTTCAAACTTTTGACATGTTTTAAAATTTTGCACTCTAGAATTAGGAACTTGTTCTATTCTTCTATTTTTTGGATTAATTTCGACCATGGAAAAGAATTTGAAAACATTTCCTTCACAAAATTTTGTGAGAAAAGAGGAATTTTCCATGAGTTTTTTCTGCTCCCAAAAACTCCTTAACATAATGGGTAGCACAAAGGAAGAATAGAACATGACAAGGAATGACTAGAGTTATGCTTACTTCTAATAAATTGTCAAAGTTTTTTTACTGTCTGTCACATCACTAACAGAGTCAACTTAAGGCCTGTAACAAAGATGACATCCCATGAAATTATAAATGAAAATAAACCTAATGTGCGTTACTTTCATTTTTTTATTATAAATAAAAAGAAACCTAATGTGCGTTATTTTCATTTGTTTTGGGTGTATTTGTTACATTTTAAATGATAGAGATTATCTAGCTAAGTTTGATTCTAAGAGTGAAAGAACTTTTGTTGGTTATTTCCAAAATAGTCATGATTACCGAGTGTACAATCAAAGGACAAAAATTGTACAAGAGTATACTGCTGAAGAACCAGATGTTGCCTCAAATGTTACGACATTCGGAGCAACATCTGAACATGAACCAGAGACCACAAAGGGTGTGGATGAGGAGTCAAATGCTGAATTGCTAGATCAAAGGGACCTCTCATCAAGGATTAAGAAGAATCATCCAACATGTCAGGTGATAGGGGGTGTTTGAAGGAAGTAGAACGAGAAACAAAGAACCACTCAATTACAAAAGGTATATGTGTATGTCTACCATTTACCAAGAGGTTAGTCTTTCTTGTTTTATATGTGCTCTAGAACCTATGTTTAGTGTTTGGTGTATGTGCTCGAGTCCAAGCCTGTTCCAAAGTTTTCCACTTAAATGTCGTGAAACGTGTCATCAGATATGTTGTCGGCACATGTGAGTTGGAAATTTGGTATTCCATAGACACTAATCCTAATTTAATAGGATATAATGACTTGGATTGGGCTAGTGATGTGGATGATAGAAAGTGTACAAGTAGAAGATATTTTTATCTTGGCAATAATCTTGTTTCTTGGTAGAGTCGTAAATAAAATTGTGTCTCACTTTCAACTGTTGAATCTGAATCTGTAGCAGCTGAAAGTTGTTGCTCTCACTGAATATGACTAAGACACATGTTAAACGACTATGGTTTTACTAGCAACATTTTAATTTTATAGTATGATTAGACATCATTTTTAAGAGATTTGATTGAAAAACAGCTAGTTCAAATTGATCATGTTGACTCTTTATCAACTAACTGATACTTTTATAAAAGTTTTTGGACCATGAGAGATTTTCTAGTTTGAAAAAATAAATCGATTGGTCTTTGTAATCTCTAAAACAGGTACTGTTGGACGAATGTCGGCTGGAATGTCTCTAACATTTCGGGTGACATTTACCCTTATAATATCATAATCTGATTTTTGTTCAACCAGGTATGACTTTCAAATGAGCACATGATTTTAATGTGATACCGTTCTCTGCGATGATATTAGATATCATAAAAAGGGAATATCAAAATAAGGCAAAACATTTCTAATTCTCGGCAACTGTGCAATATGGGAAAAGCCCTTGAATTGATATCGTTCCTATACTATAGGAGTATCAAAGTGCTTAAACAAAGAAAAAATTATGAGGATGCTAAATAAGTATTCTTGTTTTTGACACGAAAATAAATTTTGTATGTGTTTTATGATTAGATCTAGGACTCAATGAGAAAATGTTACATTGGTCTGGAGGTTAAACTCATAAAAATATATATGAAATGTGTCTTGATTTGTTGCAAAAGAAAGATGTTCTTGAAGGATCATGATACTTGTGTTGTACAAAATGTTACCAACATTACTGTTGACATTTTCAGATAATGATATTTGTTGGGATGTGATGTGTAACTGATTTTTGGAAATTCAGTTATTTTTCCCTATTTTTGTGCCTTCTTTTAATAGGAATTTCAAACTTTAAACTGATAAGATTAATTTTTATTCCTACTTTGTTGTCTAGCTAGTTTATCCCAATATTTTAGGTGTAAGTTATTGTGTAAAATTGAAACACCTACATCTAAGAGATTTTTGTTGCTTCGAAAGATCTGTCATGTATATACATATTCCTCTCATTTGTTATTTTTTTATCATCTTCGATCTTCCCTATAAAAAAAAAATTAGTTATTCTGCTAAGTTTATAAATCATTTTTTACTTGTTTGTCATTCGTGTTATCTTTTTTGTTTTTTTTCGGAAAAAAAAGGGAAAGATCACATCACTTCGGTATATACAATCGATGAAACACTCAAGCCCTTCATCTTCCAAAATTCCTCAAAATCCTCTCCACAATATTCACCTATGGAAACCTCTCCAATGTCAACACCAATATCAACCAACACCACAACCAACTTTCCTATGACCACTAGCCCTCCTATGAACATTGAATGTTCTGAGCATATTGAACCAAAGCAACCCTACTGTTTCCTTCTTCACCATCCACAAAGGACTTGTCCAAAGTTATAGTATTTAAAGGTTTAGATTAACCTTCAGACATTAGCTATTCAATAGATAACCACAGTCCAATAGATGTTGATGAAACATCTGATATTTCAGCACTGGGTAAGATACCAAGATCCTCCACCTTCCCTATTTGGCGATCGAGTAGAATGTTTGAGAGTACAGTTCGTGAAGAGCCAAAGGTTCAGATGTGGTTCTTCTATACCTGCTTGATCGAAGCAGTGACAGTGATGACACGAACTTGGGATTCTCAACTGAAGAGAGTGAAGAAGAACCAAATGTCTCTATACTGCAAATGTGTCTCAAGAAAAAGAGAAAGTTCCTGATGAAACTCTAGTGAATCAATTCTTCCCAAAGGAAATTTCCAGATATGCCAGATCGAGTGTTGCTTCGAATGTTGCCACTGATGCCACAACATCTCAGGCAATATTTCAGCCACATCAGAAGAGACACATACTCCAAATATCCTCCAGCAAAATTGAATCTGATTCAGACCTTCAGGTATGTATCTACTCAGACAAATTCTATTCTAAACTAATTCTTATAATTAGGACTGGTACAAAAATAGAGTTGTGAGAGCTGAAAAAGTAATAGATATTGCCTCTTGTTCAGAATATGATTTGGTAGAGTTCTTAAAAGAAAGACAGCTCCTAGGATTTGTTACTGAGAAAAGACTTGTTATTGATAAAATAGTCAGGTTGTTTTTGTGCTAATTTTAGTTCTGCTATAGAGGATATCGACTCAAAGAAATTTGGGAAGGTATATCTCTATAACAGAGTATATTTTTCAAACTTGCTGTTATAAATCAATTTATGGGATTAAATGCTGAGGAGGATGTTAGAGAAGCAAACCCTGCAGTGGACAATAGAGATGAAGTAATTGAGTACCTCACTGAAGGTATAATACATAAGTGGATCTCTAGATGTCCAGCCTCTGAATTAACAGCCTTGATTGATCTACCCTGAAAAATGGAAGGAGATAGTGCAGATGTTGACAGGAATGTCACCAATATTTTTGGCAACACTGGTCCAAGATAGTTTACAGTGTCTACTGAATGACTTGTGAATTAAATTGCAAGAATCAACCAACAAATCTCTGAGGTTGATACTGTGAGGAATGCTCTGATTCAAGCCAGAAACCATTTCATGCTGATGCTTTCTTGGGGAGAAAATGATGATGATGCTGAAATCAAAGAAGCAGAGAAAGTACTGATGTAGGGGGAACAGAAGAAGACTGCTGAAGTCGAGGAAACAAATAAGTGCTGATGCAGGGGGAGCAGAGGAAGAAGGCTATATAGGTTAGATACTGCTATTCCGTGCAGAGAAAGAGTTATGCAGAAGTAGAAAACTGTTGGAAGCTACTGCTGATGTGCTGAAAGCTGCATGAGTAGAAAGCTGATGGAAAGTTGCTGCTGCTATATGATGTTGTTATGTGCAGAGAATGAGTTATGCAAGAGGAGAGAGCTGCTGGAAGCTAATGATGTTGTGCCGGAAGCTACTGTTGTTTGTTGAAAAGGTTGTTTTGTGAAGAAAGGCAAAATGGGGAAGAATGTTAATGTTGGATTTGAGACCAACATTCTGATAACAGTTTTGCCCTTTCTTCACGGACTGAAGCTGATGCTACTTGTTGGTGTTGAGAATATGGTTTGAATATAAATCTCTGAGGTTGATAATGTGAGGAATACTCTGATTCAAGCCAGAAAACAGTTCATGCTGATGTTTTCTTCACAAAAAGGGGGAGAAAATGATGATGATGTTGAAATCAAAGAAGCAGAGGAAATACTGATGCAGGGGGGCAAAAGAAAACTGCTGAAGTCGAGGAAGCAAAGGAAGTGCTGATGCAGGGGAGTAGAGGAGGAAGACTAGATAGGTTAGATACTGCTATTATGTGCAGAGAAAGAGTTATGCAGAAATAGAAAACTATTGGAAGCTACTGCTGCTGTGCTGAAAGCTGTAGGAGTAGAAAGCTGATGGAAAGCTGCTGCTATATGTTGTTGTTATGTGCAGAGAATGAGTTATGCTAGAGCAGAGAGCTGCTGAAAGCTAATGTTGTTGTGCTGGAAGCTACTGCTGTTTGTTGAAAAGGTTATTTTGTGAAGAAAGGCAAAAAGGGGGAGAATGTTAATGTTGGGTTTGAGACCAACATTCTGATAACAATTTTGCCCTTCCTTCACGGACTGAAGATATGCTACTGGTTGGTGTTGAGAATATGATCTGAATATAAATCTGTATACGTGGATGATATGTGTATATGTGCTAACATCTTTTTTTTTTTTCTAATCATATATATATATGTGTGTGTGTATATTGTATATGCTAACATTTTGCTAACATTTTTCTAATCATATATATATGTGTGTGTGTGTATATTGTATATGCTTTGTTTGTTATATACTTTTTAGGTTGAGGAGGAGCATTTATGTGGATTTACCATTGCTACAGGTCTCTCACACTTAGTTAATTAAGTTTTGTGAAGAAAGGCAAAAAGGGGGAGAATGTTAATGTTAGGGTCTGTGTTATGACATTTTTTCTAACATATCATTTTTCAGTACTAAGTCAAAATAAAAAAATGTCGGAACAAATGTCTTGACATTCGGACCGACATTCTGATAACTGTTTTGCCTATCTTCACGGACAGATTTCAGGAAAGTGTGACCTTTTTATAACATGACAATTGACTTGGAAATGAGTCTTTGAAGCAGATTGAAAACGAGGAAGACCAAGTCCAAGAGGTAGCTTAACTTAAGGATCAAGACGTGTGAAGAAAAAATTTAAGCAGTTGAGATTTTCATGCCTCAAGGTACTGCTTCACGTGCCCACTTTTAGCTCAACTTCTACAACCAATTGATGAACTTTTCAAGAAGGACTCTCTACTATAAATAGAGAGGGCAGAAGAGTGAATCAATATCCAGAATCAAAATGTAAAAATACCAAGAGAGCTCTCGGGATTTCATCTCAGAAATCTGGATCACGAAATGTTGTCTGTGTTTGTGACGAAATTCTGTGTGACATTACAGTCGATGTTTCAGATTCTAGATTAGCTTTGTATGGAGCGATAGTAATTAGATGTTGTTCACTTCTATTTAGATAGATTTTTCTGGTATAAGTCATTTGCGACTTAACTTTTTTTATTCCTTTGTATTATCTTGTAAATTTTGTAAAGAAAAGAATATATTCAATTGTATATATATATATATATATATATATATACACAATACCTTTGGCATTGACCATCATGAGTTATATCAATATATAACCTATGAAAATTAAATCTTTGTGTTCTTTATTTATTTCCGCTGCTCTTTAATTCTTCAAAGGTTTTATTCTGTTTTTACCGAAATGTTGTCAGTTGTGTCAGACGACATTTCTGCCGACATTCGCAAACTGTTCCAGCATTCGAATTTGTTTATTTCCATTTTGTTTTTATTATTTCATAGCATAACCTTCGGGACCCAACATATCTCAATGAGATATGTGTAATAATATGGTAATTTCTGTTGGGTTTTGATATTGGTGAATAGGAAATGATGGGATAAAAATTAAAGAGGGGAAAAGGCTCTTTTGTCCCACATCGAAAAAATGAAAGGAAAGAGAGGTGTATATATTACATTACACCTTATCGAGCTGCTAAAAGGGTTGAGAGGGCAAGGACCCCTCGCGCCGTCGTCGTCGCTCGCTCGGCTCGGCTTCGGCTTTGGATTTGGATTTGGATTTGGATTTGGATGATTTGGATTTGGAAAAAGATCGATTGATTGATAATCTTTTTGGACAAATTAAAAACAAATCCAAACGGATCGACCCGCGACCCGATCCGACCCGTCCGGCTCTCCCTCTCTTTTTCGAATTTCCCTCCAAAATGAACAAATTTATTGAACAAATTCATTTTTCTAATCAATTACGAAATTACGAGTTGCTCTTGACTCGAAAAATTCATTACTGTGATATCTGCCGTTGAGTGGTTCGTTGCTACCGAATTTGGAGTACTACTATTACGGTAAGATAATCGTTCTATCACGGGAGGCGATATTAGTTAACCTCGAGTCTTGTGAGGAATAATTTCCTTAAGGACACTTTGAACTAAGTGGGCTCGATTACATTCAAATTATTTTTCAAAACAAATTCTGTTTCGTTTATTGTTTCATTTATGTTATATGTTTCACTAAGTGATTAACATATTGTTTTGAATCATTATTTAGCCAAGTACAGATTATTATCCCAACAATCTTAAGGAAATTATATTTATTGTATTTTAATCTGTATCCTGGTTTGGAGATTAAAACCTGTGTGGTTTTCTACTCCGTATGACATTTCATATTCTAACTTGAAGACATAAAAACTTCGTTGGAATATTAAAAGTCCAGGAAAAAGTGTTTTCCCAAAAGGGAAAAAAAAAAGTGTTTTTTCAGAAAGGAAAAAAAAAAGTATTTTTTTTTTGTATGTTGTATGGAGACTAAAATCTTCGGATTTTCTACTCCGGTTGAGATTAAAGTTTTCATAACTTTCTACTCATTTGGATACTTGATTTGAAGATATAAAAACTTCATCAAGTATACAACATACAATCTACTACACTTCGTTTCTATCAATTTTGATTCGGTTTGAAGAAATAAAATCTTCAGCGTTGTGTATTATATTTGTTTCTATCAAAATTGATTCGGTTTGAAGAAATAAAATCTTCACCGTTGTGTATTATATTTGTTGCTATCAAAATTTGATTCGGTTTGAAGAAATAAAATCTTCACCGTTGTGTATAACGATTTGAAGAACATAAAAAACTTCATCGTTCTGTTTAAGGAGATTAAAACTTGTGTAGTTTTCTACTCCATATGAATATTAGTATTCCGACTCGAAGATATAAAAACTTCGTTGGAATACTAAAGTTTCATAATTATACTACGATTTGAAGAAATAAAATCTTCATCGTTTAAGTTTATAATTCGACTGCGATTTGAAGAAATAAAATCTTCATCGTTGAAGTCTGTGAATTAATTGTTATTTTGGTTTTATTAATTAAAACAGTTTGTCGATTTGACAGTGACAAACAATGGCAATTGAAACTGGAACTACCTCTGCAAATCTGCATCGTGATTTACTACTACAGCAGCGTGCAGTGATCGACGAGAAACTGCGAGGTTCACGGTGCCAACTTTAAAGGATGGCAAAGAAAGAATGTTCTTTTGGCTTACCACTCTTGGTTTGCAAAGTTCACGATGAGAACCTCCCGCATGCCGACATGCCCGACAACCAGCGATTCATGGTTACCGAGGCTTGGAAAGCAGCTGATTTTTGTGCAAAGGCTACATTTTAAGTGCCTTAGAAGATGACTTGTACAATGTCTACAATCTGAGAGAAACTTCCAAAGAACTATGGAGTGCACTTGAAAGAAGTACAAGGCAGAAGATCTTTGCTTGAAGAAGTTTGTGGTTGCCAAATTCCTAGATTATAAAATGGTTGATGGGAAAGCGATTGGAACCTGTTCAAGAGCTTCAACTTATCTTCCATGATCTTATTCTTTGAAGGTATGGTAGTGAATGAAGCATTCAAGTGGCTGCAATGATTGAGAAATTGCCGCCTTCGTGGAAAGATTTCAAGAATTATCTTAAGCACAAAAGAAATGAAGTTGGAGGATCTTGTGATTCGCCTCAAGATCGAGGAAGATAACAAAACCATTTGAAAAGAGGTATCGTAAGAGTTCACCAATTGAAGGGGTCAACATCGTTGAAGATCTTTGCTCAGAAAATGAACAAGAAAGAAAGAGGCCTTACGGAAAGAGAAGGTTTCTAACAAGAAAAGTTCAAGGCAACGCTTTAATTGTGGGAAAGCGGCCACAAAATCCCATTGTCGTCTCAGAAAAAGACAAGGGAAAAGACAAGCCAATATGGTGGAAATGAATGATGATCTAAATGATGCGTGCAATCTTTGTCGAGTGCAATTTGGTTGGAAACCCAAAGGTGGTGGCTGGATTACGGTGCCACTCGACATGTTTGCATACGAAAGAAGCATTTGCAACATATGCTCCATTTGGACCCAAGAGTCTTGTTTATGGAAATCTTTGCAACAACGAGGTTGAAGGATATGGGAAGATACTTACGAGGATGACTTAGCAAGGTCCCGACTCTCAACAATGTTACGCACGTTCAACAATTCGGAAGAATTTAGTTTCAGGACTACTCGTCAAAAGCGGGTTTAAGTGTGTGTTGGTTAGTGAGAAAATTGTAATAAGTAAGAATGATATGTTCATAGGAAGGGCTACCTCACCGGGCCTTTTCAAACTCAATGTAATGGTTGTTGTGATATTAATGAAAATTCAGTGCCTTACTTATTCGAGTCAATTGATTTATGGCATGTTCGTTTAGGACATGTCAATTACAAACACTGCGAAAATTGATCAATTTAGAAGTATTGCCTAAATTCGAGTGCAACAAATCAAAATGTGAAATTTGTGTTGAATCTAAGTTTGTTAAACATCCATATAAGTCTATTAATAGAATTCAAATCCTTTAGACTTAATTCACGTATATATGTGATATGAAGTCAATACCATCTCGTGGTGGGAAAAAGTATTTTATAACTTTCATTGTATTTACTCGATCTTATTATGTGTATTTGCTTAATAGTAAGGATGAAGCAATTAATGCATTTAAGCAATACAAACGAAGTGGAAAATCAATTGAATAAAAAGATCAAAATGATTAGAAGTGATAGGGGTGGAAATACGAATATCCTTTTTGCAGAGACATGTTTGGAATATGGAATTATTCATCAAACTCACGCCTTACACACCACAATCAAATGGAATTGCGGAAATGAAAAACCGAATATTAAAGGAAATGATGAATGCCTTACTAATTAGTTAGGTTTCTGCTTGAGCTTGTGGGAAGCTATCCTTCTGACTAATCGAATACTCAACAGAGTACCCCACAAAAAACACAATCTATTCCATATGATCTATGGAAAGAAGAAAACCCAACTTGAAATATTTCAAAGTGTGGGGTGTTTAGCAAGGTCCAAGTTCCTTTGCCCAAAAGGGTAAAAATCGGACCAAAAGCGTGGATTGTGTTTTTATTGGCTATGCTACAAGCAGCAAAGCTTGTCGGTTTGGTTCACAAATCGGACAATCACGAAATTCATGTTAATACGGTAATTGAATCGGATAATCTGAATTCTTTGAAAACATTTATCCGTATAAAAGCGAATGTGAGTCGTCAAGTGAAAGATCTAAACGACCGCGGGAAGAACCAAAGGAAAGTATACCAAGCAAAGAGGATCTAAGGCGTAGCAAACGTCAAAAGACATCTACTTCCTTTGGACCAGACTTTGTAACATTCTTGCTTGAAAATGAGCCTCAAACATTTAAAGCAGCAATGTCATCTTCTGATTCAACATTTTGGAAAGAAGCAGTCAATAGTGAGATTGAATCGATTTTAAACAACCATACATGGGAGTTAGTTGATCTTCCTCCTGGAAATAAACCTTTAGGATCAAAATGGATCTTTAAAAGGAAAATGAAAGCTGATGGCACTATTGACAAATACAAGGCAAGACTTGTGGTCAAAGGTTATAGACAAAAAGGTCTTGATTACTTTGACACATACTCGCCGGTGACAAGAATAACATCTATTCGGGTGTTAGTGGCACTGGCGGCCGTATATGGTCTTGAAATCCATCAAATGGATGTCAAGACAGCTTTCTTAAATGGAGAATTGGAGGAGGAAATTTACATGGAACAACCTGAGGGTTTTGTGGTTCCTGGTAAAGAAAGGAAAGTGTGCAGACTTGTGAAGTCACTTTATGGACTTAAACAAGCACCCAAACAATGGCATGCAAAATTTGACCAAACAATGTTGGCAAATGGATTTAAGATTAATGAGTGTGACAAATGTGTTTACATTAAAAATACTCCAAATCATGAAGTCATTGTTTGTTTGTATGTTGATGACATGCTGATAATGAGTAAAAATATTGTCGATATAAATGCTACGAAGCGTATGCTCGCTAGCAAATTTGACATGAAAGACTTAGGGGTTGCCGATTTGATCTTAGGAATTAAGATTCATAAAACTCCACAAGGTCTAGCATTATCACAGTCACATTATATTGAAAAAGTACTTGACAAGTTCAAGTATTTAAATTTCAATGTTGCAAAGACTCGATTGATGTAAGTTTTGCACTTCAAAGAATGAAGGTGAAAGTGACTCACAATTGGACTATGCCTGAGTTTTGGGAAGTTTGATGTATATTATGAATTGTACGACCAGATATAGCATGTGCTATAAGCAAAGTGAGTCGATTCACGAGTAATCCCAATCAAACTCATTGGATGGCAATGAAAGCGAGTCTTGGGATATTTACAACACACCAAAACTATGCTTTGCATTATAATAAATATCCCGCAAGATTTGAGGATATAGTGATGCAAATTGGATCACGGATCGTTTGAAGTTAAATCCACGAGTGGATATGTTTTCAACTTGTTGGCGGAGGAGCGGTGTCTTGGAAATCATCAAAAGCAGACGCATCGCGCTCTACAATGGAATCAGAATTTATAGCTTTAGACAAGTAGGTGAAGAAGGTGAATGGCTCGAATTTCTTAGAAGATATTCCATTCAGCCAAACCTTTGGCTCCTATATGTATACCTTCGTGATCAGCGGCAATAGGTAGAGGCGGGGCGTAATTTATAACGGAAAATCTCGTCACATACGACGGAGACACAATCTGGTTAGACAACTCCTCTCTAGTGGCATTATCACAATTGATTATGTAAAGTCAAGAGATAACGTGGCGGATCCGCTTACAAAGGCTTATCTAGAGAGAGTTGGTAGATCATCAATGGGAATGGGGTTAAGGCCAAGGACAAGTCATCATGGCGGTAACTCTACCTAGCGATGGAGATCCCAAGAGCTAGGTTCGAGGAGATCAAACAAAGTTGTGGTAGCGGTTCAACATTGTCAAATAACTCAACCCATTCTCGGATGAAGACAATGTTGAAATAAGGATAAGACTTTATGGCTTGTTAATGAGTTAATAAAGCATTAAGGTTTTTAATGGTTATCTAAATCGCGATGTATGACCAGATAATGTGGCTATAGGACCACATGTTTATAAATCACCTATGTGAGTGTTAAGTGTAAGCCGCTTTAAAGGGGAATGACAGTAAAGGCCCATTCTCTATGCACTCATGAGACCAGGCGGTGTTCATGGCTGAAACGAACACAACCGTGAGAACCATAAACGGTTGAGGGTTGATTGTGTGTCTTATGTTGTCTAGGTATACAACAAAGTTAGACGGTTCAAAGATATCAAATCTACCGATTGATCGAGTATATCCGATATAAGTTCACTACGGAAAGTTCAAAGGGAAACCTACTTATCGGATCTGATCAATTCTCGCTTGTATATCACACTCGTCCGTACATTCTTCTATCTTATAATCATTCCCCATTCATGTGGGGGATTGTTGGGTTTTGATATTGGTGAATAGGAAATGATGGGATAAAAATTAAAGAGGGGAAAAGGCTCTTTTGTCCCACATCGAAAAAATGGAAGGAAAGAGAGGTGTATATATTACATTACACCTTCTCGAGCTGCTAAAAGGGTTGAGAGTGCAAGGACCCCTCGCGCCGTCGTCGTCGCTCGCTCGGCTCGGCTTTGGATTTGGATTTGGATTTGGATTTGGATTTGGATTTGGATTTGGATTTGGATTTGGATTCGGATTTGGAAAAAGATCGATTGATTGATAATCTACCCTATAAATTCTTGATCATTTCAAGAATTTATTAACTAATTCATTCTAATCAATTCTGAAATTCTGAAGTTGCTCCTCAACTCGAAAATTTCATTCTGTGTGATATACTGCCGTTGAGTGGTTCGTTGCTACCGGAATTTGGAGTACTACTATTCTGGTAAGATAATCGTTCTATCCCGGGGATTCCGGCTTATTAATCTCAGAATGTGAGGGGAATAATTTCCTTAAGGACACACTTTGAACTAAGTGGGCTCGATTACATTCTGAAATTATTTTTTCAAAACAAATTCTGTTTTCGTTTATTGTTTCATTTATGTTATATGTTTCACTAAGTGATTAACATATTGTTTTGAATCATTATTTAGCCAAGTACAGATTATTATACCAACAATTTCGTGGTTAACTAGTTCATTAGCTTCGACCATAGCTGAAAGTATTCAGTATTCAGAGATTGCCGAGAGTATATGGAAACAATTAGAGTGTAGGTATGGAACTGTGAGTGGAACCAAATTTTTTAAGATTAAAAAAAGAATTATCATCAACTCAACAAGGGTCATTGGATATTGCATCATACTTTAATAAGTTAAAGAAACTTTGGGATGAATTGGGGGCAATACGTAGAAATCATGGGAGTTCATGTGTGTGTGCTACCCAGCCTGGAATTCAGAAGGATGAGGAAGAAGACAAGATCTATCAATTCCTTATGGGACTGAATGAAGTGTATGTGGGTGTTAGAAGTAACTTGCTCATGTTGACACCACTCCCTGCATTTGATGATGTCTATAACATTCTACTTCAACATAAAAATCAGAGACAAGTGCATTTTACTCATCAGCTTAACTCAAAATCAACTTCTTTTAATGCCAATGTCACTATGAAGCCTGGTTCTCTTGCCTTCAATGGAAACATGCCACCACTAGCAAGACCACCTGCTCCACCTAGACAACATAATCAGAGGGTGAATTTTGATCAGTCTAAAGCACAGTTGATGTGTAGGTATTGCAAGAAGGTAGGACATTCCATTAACAATTGCTACAAGATTCATGGGTATCCTGCTCACTACAAATTCAATAAGGGAAGGAGGGTAGCTGCTTGTTCATCTGCTGAGCTTGAGCCTTCATATTCTGAAGTTTCTGGTCTGGGTTTTGGTTCATCCATTCTTGGTTTGTCTTTAGTATAAGTGTCCAAGTTGTAAACTAATTTTGAAGTTAAATGAAAATATCTCAAAAGTTTTCACACTACACATTTTCTCTCTCTTTGCTCTCTAAACAATATGAATCCTAACTATAATTCCATGGCGATTCGTTCAATTTAGCATGTTATCAAAGGCACTCAATCATAGTTATATAAACAACAATAATCTAATTTAGAATTTGCGTATTAGTTTACAATCTTCCTGTGAGAATTAAATAAATGTCACAAGCGGCTTGTGACTAGTTTTAAGTTGAAGTCCTACCAAAGAGACCATCACATGCTACTTCTACAATTTTTTGCTAGGAAGAATCTAAAGTTCTTTTATTTCAATTTATCTCATATTTGAGAAGCTACCCCCACCACCCACCCCAATAAAAAATAAATGGTTTTAAAAGCCAGTAATGATGACAGGTAAAGCAATAAACTGGATTGTCGTTCAAAATCAATGAATAAGTGATTCTTCATTCTTCCCAAATGGGCTGACCTGATTATTGGATCGATATTTATATACTTTTGGCATTGTTCAGTTTCTTCTTAAAGGTATTTATCTGGCCGGCGAGGTTTAACAAAGCAAAATCAATTTTGAAATTTTATAATTTCAAACATGTCATGACATTCGATAGGGCAAGTAAAAAATTTCTCACATATCAGTTTACTATATATGTTTAAGTAGAAAGTGAGGTAAAAAAGGTGTACTGATTTAACTATGTTAATTGAGTGATAACATTGTACATATATATAAATTAAAGAGCATATGTATTTGTGGATTGATGTAAACATGCATGTATGCAGGGTAGGATGAACCCCTAGGCCACTAAGGCCATCGCCTTAGGCCCCAAAATATTTGAGGCCCCATATATTATATACGTTTGAGATTTTATATTAAATATCAAATATAAGTTTAAATAAATATTATACTTATTATTAAGAGAGTGATTTGCAGTCTATTTTCAAATTATTTTTAGTTTTATATCTTTTTTACAAAAATACACATAAAAATCATAAAATGTCATTTTCTTCTGTTCAAATTGTAATAGAGTAAGAGATCTCATTTCCTCTATTATTATTGTCAACTATTAAAGTGACAAGTACCCATGTTAGATCAATTATTTATTGTCAACTTTGTCAATAATCATTGGCATTGTAAAAGCTTACTCGCATTCGATTTGGACGCCAAATTAATGAACATGTGAACATGAAGACATACTATAATTTAGTAAAATCAAATTTGATTTAATTGATCAGTTAACTATGGTAAATTACTATAATTTGGTATAAACACCAGGAAGTTTTACCCTTAAAACTATTTCACGTTTCATTACTTATATTTATTGGAATATATTGGTAATAAATAATGAACGGGAAAGTCACAACAACAATCAATGTGAACAAGAAAATTTGTCTCGCTGAGTCGATTGATGATCAATCTTTCTTTAAGATAATATTGCCCCGTATATTTCTTTCAACGGAGTAATGACAACTTATCTCCCAAGATAAAACAACAACCAAACTAATGAGCAAAGGAAACTCAAGAGTTCGCTATAGGAAGCAAGATCTTAGAGTGTTTGATTGCTAGAGAGGAAGAACAATTTGAAGAAATTGTCTAGAGAATGTGTTAAGTGTGTTGTCTTGCAAATGAGCTAAAGGCCTCATTTTATAGTGTTGGGAAAATGACTTCCAATTGTCCATGTAATGGCCTTGAATGACCATGTAATGGCCTTGATTATGGAGTGTTAATTCATCCAAATAATGACTGAATTCATTTGGGATGTAATGGAGGTTTAATGCCTCAAAACCAGCCCAAGAGTCATGTCTTTTCGTCTCCCATCGCAGCCTCTTGACTACCAGCGCCGCGGCCCTGCAAGAAGGCGTCGCGGTGCCACAACTTCAGAGAGTTGGCGCCGCGGCCCTATAGTACTCGTTCTTCTTTAAACACTTTATACACTTCTTCCTTCATTTACCAATGTGAAATCGACGTCATTTGGCTAATAACCGTCTATTACCTTACGTCTCAAACAATTCATGTTTGTACCAATATCTCTTCCATTGAGGAAATATGATCATTGGCATTACGTGTGCACGTGTGTGGAAATAAGGTTTCCCAATGTGTGGGGCCCCAATTGTTCGAGTCATAATTAAATAGGATTAACTTTATTTCACGTTTAATAAATATTTTCAACAATCCCCTATTGGAAGATATTTTGGTGCACGCAACTGGTGTCTTTCTAGCAATCAACTGGCGGATTGATGTTACATCTGGAGAGGTAGCCGTAGCTTTGAACCTTCCATAGTAGAATACCATCGGACATATTTACTGTGCGATGAACGTGATGTCTTGAACCGTCAGTGTTTAGTATATGCCAAGATAATAGTATCAACACAACATCTTTTCTACTCTATCTTTCTTGTATGTTTTGTCCGTCGTGGGCCGTGGACACACTTGAATTCTTAAGTACGTTCATTTGAGGCGGCCTGTCCTCGTACTTAAATAGGTGGTCTCCAACTAGGTATCCTGTAATACCCCGCTGCGCAAGCGTTAGGAACCATTAAAAGTTTCTCCAATCTAACCTCAAAATATTGAGGATCATTAAAGATTTGAAAACTTATCATCTACCTCTCTACAGATAGCACTTTTTGTCTATCACGGGAATGGCCTTGTATTATATTTCTTAAGAAGAAATCATTATCCGAAGTGCTCTTGCTTCCACCGAAGCGCTCAACTAAACCTTTACAGTTTAGTTTTCTCATTTAACCTTATCCCTGAGATCTCCAGTCCGTAAGGTTGGGTGTCCACTATATTAATTCTTATTGATTGGGTTTTAAGCCCATTCCCCTAGACAGGTAGTTCATCTGATCTCTGGGTATTTCCTTCGTCAAGGGATCTGCTATATTTTTCTTAGATTTTATGTATTCAATGGAAATCACACCCGAGGTGATCAGTTGCCTAACAGACTCATGTCTCCGTCGGATATGACGAGACTTGCCGTTGTATATCTAACTTCGTGATCTTCCTAGAACCGACTGACTGTCACAGTGGATCATTACAGAAGACACAGTTTTATTTCAACATGGGACATCTTCGAAGAAACCATGAAGCCATTCAGCTTACGGATGAGTCTTGCCAATTTATTGACTGCATACGCGATATCAGGTCGAGTGCAGTTTGTGATATACATCAGACTCCCAATCTCCTGGCGTACGGATACACCAAGATGTTTATCAATCTTTTGACTTCTATCCAATGGTGTTGTTACCGGTGAACTGTCGAACATCTCAAATTTCTTCAGCACATCCTTGATGTAGTGAGATTAAGACGAGACCAATTTGTTAGTTGTCTTAGAGATCTTGATCCCTAAGATAACATCTATGACTCCCATATCTTTCATGTCAAAATATTATTTTTAGCACTTTCTTAGTCTCTAGGATTACCCTAGGACTGCACCCAGTGATCAACAAGTCGTTTTTATAGAGGAATGTAATACCTAATGAATCGGTCATTACTTATGCCTAATGAGTCGGTCATTTTCTCTTCATGCAAACACACTCGTCTTACTTATTAGTAGAGATCCCTTTCGATAGTAGTGTACTATCAAATTTCTCGTGCCATTGTTTAGGGCCTGTTTCAGCCTGTATAATGATTTGACAAGAAGACAGACCTTTGTCTCTTATTCTAGAACCACATACCCCTCTAGTTGGTCTACGTATATTTCTCCTTCCAAATCATCATTTAGGAAGACCATCTTGACATTCATTTAATGTTTTTCAAGATCCCGCAAGGCGACGATAGTTGTGAACATATGTATGGATGTCTTAAGTTTGTACTTGTCTATAGATCCATTGGAATTGTTGGTTCTCAACTTCTGCTTTATAGCGTTTGAATACTTCAAAGGCTTCATCTTTACTTCTTAGTAAGTAAATATAACAAAACCTTGTGCCATCATCTATGAAAGTCACAAAGTATTTGTTCCCCCCTCTAGTTTGAGTGAACTTCAAATCACATATATCAGTGTGTATAAGTTCTAGAGGAGCGGTTTCCCTTTCGACGGATCTAAAGGGACTCTTGGAAAGTTTTACCTCTACGCACACCTCACACTTATATTGAGAGTTTATGTCGATAGACATCAATGATTCCAACTTTACCAACCTTAGTATAGATTGATAGTTAACACATCTAATCTATGGCACCATAAATTAGAAGACACAAACATGTAAAAGGAAGGCTCAGTTTTATTGATAATAGAAGGCAGTACAAGTACAATATTTGCCTTAGAGAGGCCTTCACAGGCGAAGCCCCTTTCTAAGTAGACGGCATTATATGTGTAGCATTAACCTTAAGGTGACCTTCACATGCAAATCCCCTTTCTACAAATGTTCTGTTTTGAGTGATTAAAAACTTATTAGCCTCTAGCACTAGTCTAAAACCAGCATTCACTAATAAATTTTCAAAAATTAGATTTCGTCGAATTTCTGGAACATGCATCACTTCTTTGAGAATCAGCTCATTTTCGGACATCATCTTAAGGATTACCTTTCCTACCCCCATCACCTCTGAAGATAAGTTGTTGCCCATGAACAACTTCATATATGTGACTGGTATATATGTGGAGAATGCGTCTTTATTGGAACAAATGTGACGGGTAGCACCTGTGTCCAACATCATTGCGTCGGATTCTCAACAAGGTTTTCTTCTAGCACCACTGCTGAGAATTCTTCAATCATATCGTCTAGGAGCGTGTCTTCGACGATGTTAACCTTATCCTTGCCTTTGGCCTTATCATGTTTTTGCTTGTGGCAGTCTTTGTCCATATGACCAACTTTACTACAATAGTTGCATGTTCCCTTAAACTTTTCAATTGTTTGGGACTGACCATCCTTCTGGAACTTCCGCTTTTTGCTTGGATTCCCTTTGACTTTCGTCAGATTTGCCTTAGCCTCAGCGGATAGTCTCCCCTTTGGCATGGCTTTCTTATTGTCCTCTTGGATATGGAGTTTGACAATAAGTTCGTCTAAGGTCATTTCCTTCGTTTTGAGTTTCAAGTAGTTCATGAACTCGGTCCACGAATGAGGCAGTTTTTCGATTAATGCCCCAACCAAGAATTGCTTGTTGGGCTTCAATCCTTTCAAGTCTAGGTGATGAAGAATCATTTGGAATTCCTGGACTTGGGTTGACACACTTTTGTTATCCACCATTTGAAATTTCAAAAATTTCCCAATGATGAACTTCTTACTACCTGCATCTTGGGTGTCCCATAACTGTTTGGCAGTTTCAACGGTACAATATACCGTGTAGAGAGGATCAGACAAACTGTTTAGAATGTAGTTCCTGCACATGAAATCACTGTGTTTCCATGCCTCACGAACCATCTTCATGTCGTCATCAACATGGTTACCTTGGCCCCCTCCCGCCAAATTATTTGGCTGAGGGTCCGTGTCATCCCCAACTTGTGGAGGGTCTTCGGTTAGAAAACGTTTTAGTCCCATAACCGTCAGGAAAAATAGCATTTTTTGCTGTCATCGCTTAAAATGTGTACCCATGAACTTTTCGGGACGTTCATGATGAAAATCGAGAGGAGGTGGGCAGGGTACTCCTTTGACAAAGAGCAAAGACGCTTGTAAATAGAGTGAGCACGTAGCATAGGCGTTGTGAGCGAGGAGGCGCAGCTGCACTGCAAGTTGTTAATGACATATTGTATTGCAAACGAAGCAAATGCAGCGTTTGCGCATTGATTTACGGAATCGCGCGATGAATGGGAATAGAGTCAGAGTCATTGAGGTTGACATTGATGGCGTTGATTTTTGTTGTTGTGGACGTTATTTGTGTTATAAAATAATTGGATTATCTTAAACATAACATAAATATGAAAAAAAGGAAAGGAGCGGAAAACAATAATGACAAATGATGTGAAATTCAAAACTTGTCTCATTTTTTCTTCAACTTGATCAATGATGCTTTATAGATAATACCATAGAGTATCAACCGCCCAATGAAATGGCAGAAACTAAACAACGACAATAAAGCAACAACATCAAAGGACTCAAAAAAATTTAATATTTAAGAATGGGAAGATGAAGAGATTGTTAGAGAAGAACAATTGAAATTAGAACAATTTGGAAAAGTGTGTAGAATGTAAAAAATTTTGCAAATGCAGCAATGCCTCATGCGATCATTTTCGAGTGTGATTTTCCACCCTTCAATGACGCATGTGGATGCCTTGATTATGCAGGTTATGGCAGCCAAATGGTGGTGGATTCATCATTTAATGGACTAAATGCACAGATTCGCTGCCCGTAATGGAGGTTTAATGCCTCAAAACCGGCCCAAAGTGACTACTTTTCCTGACTACATGCCCGCTGCGCGCAACAAATGCGACCCGCCGCGCGCTCAGCGGCGCTCCAGCCGCGTGGTGGCCTCGCAGCCGAGAGCCGCGCGGCGCCAATAGCTTCGCCATCTTTAAATACATTGTACACTTCTTCCTTCATTTACCAACGTGAAATCAACGCCATGACCCATAAACGCCGCATTACCTACGCCTCAAAACAATTCATGTTTGTACCAATATTCCATTGAGGAAATATGATCATTGGCATTACGTGTGCACGTGTGTGGAAACAAGGTTTCCCACGTGCGGGACCCCAATTGTTCGAGTCATAATTATATAGGATTAACTTTATTTCACGTTTAATAAATATTTCCAACAATATTCACTTCTCAAATTGAATTTATTTTCAATTTACAATGATTTTTGTACCTGTTTTGAGCTAATTCGCTCCATATTGATGTCGTAGACTCCATTTAGAATGAAAAGTCCCAGAGAAATAATACTATACTCAATTTATTATATCAAATAAATATCTCATAAGAAGTTGATTATAACAAAATATTAATTAGAATATTTGCATCAATAAGGCTAAGGAAAAAAATTCAAATATATAATTTTAAGGCCTAAACTAAGATTTCTCTTTACCCATAATCCATTGAGACACCCCTGCATATACGTAAGTTTTTAAGAGAATGTCATTAACTGTAAAATAAAATTTTAAAGTTTTAAATATAAAAAGATAACATTCGTTTTTAAATAGAGCACAAAGGAAAAAAATTCGCGTAAAGGATGTGTTTGGTAGAAAATATCTCCCTATTTTTCCGTGTTTGGTTGGTCAAAATGTTTTGAAAAATATTTTCTTAAAAAAAACAAATTTCTTAAAAATGAGTAAAATAACTTATCTAATGACAATAGAAAATAAACAAATTTCATAAATGACACTCCACGTTCGTTCTCTCCTTCCATCCACCCGCCACCCCAACCCCTATGCCTTGACCATCTCAACCCGCCACCCTCGAACCCCGACTCCCCATCCCATCCCACTCCTATATATAATATTTTGCTAGATTATATCCAAATATTTTTAGAATAATATTTTTTTCTTAATCATCAAACACTTGAAAATAGTTAAGAAATCCTCTTTTTTTCAAGAAAATATTTTGCAGGAAAATCATTTTCCTTGTACCAAACACAACCAAAGTCATATAAATGGAGTAAGGTGGTGTTTGGCTTAAGCTTCTAGTTACATTTTTGCCTTCTTAAACACTCTTTCGGAAAACACCCTTTTGTAAGTAGAAAACTTTTTCGTGAAGAAAAAGTTTCTATTTGGTCTTTATAAACACCACCAATTTGGTCGAAGTTTCCATTTGCTCATTCATTGAATTTTTTTTGACCCATTTACCATTTTCCTTTCACAAAATTCCTTTTAATCTCATATAATAGCCTCATATAAAATAGAAATTTGAGAATATGGGTAGGGTGGGGGTAGAGCGGGGATAAGTTTTTATTTTTTTATTTTATAAAAGTAACAAAAAATATGAAATAGAAATTTGAGGATGGGTAAGGTAATGGGGTAAAGGGGTAGGGTGGGAGGGTAAGAAAAAATTCATATTTTTAATATTTTTTTATAAAAGTAACAAAAATATGAAATAGAAATTTGAGGATGGATAGGGCATGGGGTGGGGTTGGGGAGAGAAAAATTCATATTTTTAATATTTTTTTATAAAAATAACAAAAATATGAAATAGAAATTGTGGATGAGGTAGTAGGCAATGGGGTGGGGTAGGGCGGGGAGAGAAAACAATTCATATTTTTTTTTTTTTTTTTATAAAAGTAAAAAAAAAATATGAAATATAAATTTGAGGATGGGGTAGGGAAATGGGGTGGGGGTGGGGGTAGGGCGGAGGTAAGAAAAAATTCATATTTTTTAATATTTTTTATAAAAGTAACAAAAATATGAAATAGAAATTTGAGGATGGGGTAGGCAATGGGGTGGGGGTAAGAAAAAAAATCATATTTTCAATCATTTTTTATAAAAGTAACAAGAAATATGAAATAGAAATTTGAAGATGGGGTGAGACAATGAGGTGTGGTTGGGGGTAGGGCGAGGGTGGGGGTAAGGGGAAGAAAAATTTATATTTTTATAAAAGAAAAAAAAATATGACATAGAAATTTGAGGTTGGGGTGGGGGTAGGGCGGGGGTTAGGTTTGGACATATTTGAGTCATTGACTATTATATTGTCGTTACATTTCTTATGTACAATATAATATTATTTTTTATTAAATGTTGCAATTAAATAATTTTTTTAAAAAAATTATTAAATTGTAAAGATATACTATTTTTTAGAAACATATGATAGAAAAAAATATTTTAAATAGTTTTAAATCTATTAAAAAGAATATTCTAGTAAATTTGCATAAATGTTGGTCAAACAGGAAACTGTTTCTGTTTCTCAGAAGCACTTCTATATTTTTTGACTAAACAGACCCTAATAGTTAAATACTTAGAATCTAGGTGAAAATGAGCTCATAAGATGTGCTAGTCGACTAAATGATGGATATATACACTTAGAATTGCTCCCTCTTAAGTCATTGGGGTTTTCCTTTCTGCCCAACAATAACTGTGGGAACACTTCTTCATGATTCTTCTTCTTCTTCTTCACTTAGTATATATCCACACAAATCTTCTGCCAACCATACATGTTCTCACTTATAAAATACACTTGAGTCTACTGCCCACTTTGGAAACTTTATGTCCTGCATTAATATTTGACACAACTTTAGGCTATCTTTTGCTTGGCCCCATGCTTTTTCTAAATCTCATCAACATAAAAATGACATAGCTTTTCGGAATAGCAAAAAGAATGAAATGTTTAGCTGCCAAGACTGTTGTGTGTTAGAAATATGATATAATATATAAGACCGAGAAACAATTACATATTATATTTATTTAGTCTAGAGAAATTTTTTATCTTATATATCTTGTTGTGTTGTTGTTAGTAGTTAATTATCTAATATTCTAATATTATTTATATCAATAAAATGAATATGAACTTAAAGTTATCTTGCAGTTATCTTTGTATGTAATGTAATATTTAAGTTTATTATAGATTAGTAGTAAGTTAAGTTTAATATAGTTAAATTTTTTTTATTTTGGGGATGTGTATATGATGATGATGACATTGGGTCATGATATAAGGCGAGTATAAAGTCTAACTATAAATTGATTGATATTGTACACCATGCCCTTGAGTTCATGTTTTGCTTTAATCACTTACATAAAAGGTTAATAACGTTAACGTTGTCATTTTGCCTCTATATAATGCTCTAAAGTCTGGCCTAAGTTGTGATATGAAACCATTGTCCAATATTAATCTAATGTCCATCATCTTGTTATATATATTATAACTAAAGTGTCACTATGTATTCCGCCCCCCCCCCCCCCCCCCAATCATTGCAATAACTAGGAAAAGAGCTAGGGCCAATGACTAAGATGTCCTATTGCCCATCCATTGTATTTCTCCTCTCAATCAGTATGACTTGCATGTTCATAGATCACTTTGTAGCCCCTACTATTTTTTTGTTCTTTCGGTGTCCATCCTTCTTTCTTCCGTGACCCTTAAAATTTCAAAAGGAAAACAAAAGAGGTAACTGGAAGAATATTTTCCTTAATGGTATTCTTCTAAAAGTGTAGTAATCATACCACAATTACAAATATAATCTAAGGCTGTCATTAGATAGAATAAGGCTAAGATTATGCTAATTGGTTGACTAGAATATCTATCTACCATATTTACATAATCCTGTCATTATTTACATTATCCTATCATTAATTATAATTATTACTAGATAATTATAATTAATATTCCATTAATTACAAATTATTCTATCACACACCGCAGTCGAAGCGAGAGGTTGACGTATGCTGAAACTGTCTCGAAACTCTTCAAATAAAATCAGCGAAAGATCTTTTGTAAAAATATCTGCAATCTGATAGCGTGACGGGACATGTAAGACACACACTTATCCATGAGTGACATTTTCACGAACAAAGTGAATATCTAGTTCAATATGCTTAGTGCGTTAATGGTTAACCGGATTCCAAGAGAGATAAATAACACTAAAATTATCACAGTACACCAATGTTGCCTTAGGAACCAGACAGTGGAGCTCTAGAAGAAGGTTCTGGAGTCTGCAAGATTCAGACACCACATTGGAAACTCATCGGTATTCTGCTTCTGCACTGGATCTGGAGAAGGTCGCTTGTCATTTGTAGGACCAAGATACCAAGTTATCGCCAAGGAATATATCATAACCATACATGAATCGTCTGGTGTCCGGACATCCACCCCAATCGACATCATGTGTAGGAAACAGGGGTGGACATTGACGACAGATATAGATGTAGGCCATAATCTAGAGTGCCCTGAATATAACACACAATGTGTTTGAGTGCATGCATGTGGTCCTCCATCGGGTTATGCATGAATATACAGACCTGTTGTACAACATACGAAATGTCTGGCCTCATAAAAGTGAAATATTGCAGGGCCCCTGCAAGATTGCGATAATGTGTCGAATCAGCATAGAGCTTGCTAGAGGAAGGCAATCGTGATAGATGAAGAATATTAAGCCTATGTCAATTAAATTATAGCATATTCAAATAATCATAAAAGTGAGATATTGCAGGGCCCCTGTAAGGCTGCGGTAATGTGTCAGATCAGCATAAGGCTTGCCAGAGGAAGGCAATCGTGATAGATGAAGAAGACTAAGCCTATATCAATTCAATTACGAGGCATTAAGATCAACAACCCAAAAGCTACACAAGTAATCGTGATACTCTCATTCAAGATTAAGCCTATGTCAATTCAATTATAGCATACTCAAATCTCACTTTTCAGATTTTAATTTAAACTCATTTAGATAAACGAAAACCAATGGTCAATCAATTCTCATTCAATAACCACAAATTGAAAATACCTTAATAGATAAAGAAGACAAGATAACTTTGCATTAGTTCGTGATAGATGTTCAAGTGATTTAATTGAAAACCCTAATAGAAGAACTAGTTCATAGTCATTCTAGAATAACACATAAACTGAAAATTAACATAAAGATAATTCAAGACAAAGAAAAAGAAAAAGAAAAAGAACTTGATTGATCTCCAATGGTTCCTCCAAGGTTCAAAAACTTATTTTCTCCTTGCCTCCTCTCTAGGTTAGTCTCCCCCTTTCAAAATTGCCTCATCTATCCTTTTAAAGTAACCCTAATTTTCTCCTTTGAAAAGACCTTTTTGTCCTTGTGAAAAATGAGTTATCGTAATCCGTACAGACACAAGTGTCGCGACTCATTTGTAGATTTAAATAAGCGTCGCGGCGCGTCCAGAGAGCATCGCAACGCTTCCGCTCTAGAAACATTTTCTCTCTGAAACCTCAATGTCGTGGCTCTTTTGTAGGCGTCGCAACTCTTTTGTCATTTTCTTATCCGAGACATGTTCAGTTGCCTCACAAACTTCCCAGGTCTTCTCTGAACCGTTTCTTTGACTAAACCGATATATTTATGCTCAATATCCTCTTATTCTCTCTAAATCCGCCTCCCTTTCATTTTGTATTGCTTTATCCTGAAAATAAAACAAAAACAAGCGTAACACGGTACAAAACAACTTAAAGACTAACACAAGCCTCCCTAAAACACACTGTAAAACAATATTTAAACAGACTTAACAAATACCCAAACTTAAGCTTTACTCGCCCTCGAGTAAAGAACTCTAGACACTCTAAAACGAAAACGAACACCTAAAATGAATCAAGTCAATAACAATAGATCAAGCCTAAAAATCAGGAATATCATGCAATGTAATCCTTAGAACATTATATCCATCATTTTTCAATCTAGGATTCCAAGTCAGATATTCCTCAAATTCACTTAAAATCATCAATACATATAGCAACCCAACCATGATCACTGAATAAACAAGTACTCAACTCAGTTTGTACAAATCGAATTCTCACCAACTGTCCATCTAGACCATAATCCCATAGGCTTTCTAAGTTGTTACTCTCTACTAATTGAGACAACACATGCTCAATAATCAATAGGACTTTTATAGGTTATAAGGATAGGCTTAGGCATGGGTAGATGAAATGTCATTTAGGCTCAAAATTATCATAAACATAGAAACCAACCAACCAAACTTGATATCCACGTTACAAACCAACAACAATCCCAAATCTTTCTATTCTTTTCTAGACTGAGAAAATTCACACTTACATTTTTATTGCTTCTTTTTTTCGAACTACACTCCCCCAAACTTGTTTTTCAATGTATATACAAGGAGAGTAGTTTTTTAGATGGATTTTTATCAATCTTTTACTCTTCTATTGATAACACCCAATCTAAAATATCCAATCCCCAATCATATACTTCTATACTCATGGTAAAATTCAAGGAAATGGGAAAAAATAGTAAAGGGTTTCAAGTAGGCTCAGACATCTATCAACAAAGGATTAACTTAAGGCTCAAAAAGGATAACTAGGGATTAAATTAGTCAAAGTTGTCTTGAAAGGCTCAATCATTAAAAAAATGGCCTAAATTATCTTCCTAAGCATGCATCATCTAGTATTCCGTCTCAAGTAGCAAGCAAGCAAGTTCTAGAATTTTCCACCATCTTTCATCAATCCGACATTCAACAATGCATAAACCGAATATTTGAGTACAAGAAATTCAACAATCATGATCAAGTTTTCATCTTTATTAATAACCAAAAGCAAACTCAAGATATATCCAACTTAAGCACACAAATTTCTCATTTCATAGCTGTCAATTCCATCAAATTATATCACACTGTATTCACTCAATTTCATCGACTATCATTATCAACTTGATTCACTAGCACATGACACTAAATTTAATTATCCAACTAGGATACTAACACCAAATAAACAACTAAACACAACACTAATAACACAAAATCCTCTCCCAAACTTATTTAACACATTTTCTCTAATGTGAAAAAGAAAGAAAGAAAGAGAAGGAAGACGTACCAAAATCCTGATAAGCGATCTCACAATGGTAGTGGTGGAGGTGGCGGTTGGTAAGGTGGGCTGGTGAGGTATGTGTTTTGGTGATTTGGGGACAAGTAGAAAAGGTAGGTTTTAAATGAAATCCTGAAGTAGCGTCACGGCTCCCAGACAGCACCGCGGCTCCCATGTGCCGCAACTCTTCAAACCAATTTTTTTAGACTTTATGTCTCCATGGTGCCACTGCTCTAATGGAAGCGCCGCATTTTTTTGTTATAAATCAAAACAAAATAAAACAAATAAAATGTTGGGATGTCTCCCAATGGCATTGTCGTTAACATCATTTAGCCTCAGAAACAACCCCCTTAATCACATTAATTGAAAAACAATTGTCACTTACTCTAGGATAACATATCGCCTTGAACAAATTGAAAATCACCTCTTTTCCCTGAATTCGGAGTCTCAATGAGCCCTTCTGAATATCAATAAGTGCTTGCCCCGTAGCTAATAATGGCCTCCCAAGGATTATAGGCACATCAACATCTTTTTCCATGTCAAGAATAATAAAATCAACATGAAAAATGAATTTATCCACTTTAACTAATACATCTTCAATAATACCCCGTGGATGCTTCGCCGAACGGTCTGCCAACTGTAAAGTCACTGTTGTAGGCCTAACTTCACCCACACCAAGTCTACGAAACATAGACAAAGGCATCAAATTTATACTTGCCCCAAATCAAATAAGGCATGCTTGCATTCAAAATTTCCGATAGTGTAGTGAATAGTGAAGCTCCTTAGATCTCTCAACTTCTGGAGAAACTTCTTTTGCAAAATAGCGTTTCACTCTTCAGTTAAAGCCATAGTTTCATAATCTCTCATCTTTCTCTTTTTAGAGAGAATTTCCTTCATAAAATTACGTAACTTGACATTCGCTCTAGGGCTTCAACAAAGGGAATGTTGATGTGCAACTTCTTGAACACCTCTAAAACACGGAAAATTGTTTATCAAGAGAATTTTTTTGAAGCCTTTGAGGGTATGGAATTCTATTTGAGGATCAACAATTATAACCTCTAGTGGTGTCTTTTCTGTAATATGGTGGTCTTCAATAACCCTCTATTTCTCAAAATCAGATATCTCTCCCAAGCCGTCATTCTTTTCAATAGGTGGTTAAGGTGCAGACTGATCAACTTGTTTACCACTTCTCAAAGTGATGGTCTGACACTGCTCTTTAGGGTTCACAATAATATTGCTAGGCAGATTCCTTTGTGGTCTGTTATTCAACATGCTTGCTAACTGCCCAACTTGTGTCTCTAACTTACGAATAGAGGATCTTGTCTCTGTTATGAACTGAGTCTGGGTATTAGTGAGAGTCAACAAAGCTGTTTGCAATTCATTAGAATTCTCTTATGGGACTTGTGGCCTAAACTGCTGAGAAAATGAAGCTTGATTCATTGGTTGTTGTGGACCGTTCTGCTGATATTGCCCTTGAAACTGTGAATGTTGGCCTTGGTTATTTCTCCATGAGACTTTAGGGTGATTCCTCCACCCAAGATTATAAGTGTTGGAGAATTGATTATTGTAGGGCCTCTAAAAATTCCCAACTGCTTGAGCCTGAGCTTGGTTCATATGAATGTTATTTGGATCCATTTTTGCACACCGATCAAAAGTATATGGACCCCTACAAATCTCACAAACAATTTGCATCTGAACAACATTTGCAGACACAATATTCTGTTGCAATTGCTTCGTTAAGGAAGTAACTTGAGCAGTTAACACAGTGATGACATCTAACTCATGAACCCCTATTGATTTTATACTGCTCATTGATCTCTCATCAGACCATTGATGGTTGTTTGTGGCCATATTTTCTAACAGTTCATATGCCTCGTTAGCACTTTTACTCATAAATGTCCCTCCAGTCGTAACATCAATTATGGTACGAGTAGTACCACACAACCCATTGTAGAAATTGTGTACCAATATCCACTGTTCAATTCTATGGTAAGGACATCTCATTTGAAACTCCTTAAACCTCTCCCAAGCATCATATAAGGACTCCCCATCAAGCTGATTAAAATTATCCAGTTCTCCCCTTAGCTTAACGGCCTTTGATTAAGGAAAGAGCTTGGCAAGAAATTTCTGAGCCAAATCTTGTCAAGTAGTAATAGAGTTTTCCTGAAGAGAGTTCAACCAGCTTTTGGCTCGGTCCCTTGGTGAAAATGGGAAGAGCCTCAATCTAATGGTGTCATCAGTCACACCATTGTACTTGAATGTTGCACATAGCTCCAAGAAATTGGCCAAATGCATATGTGGATCTTCAGAGGGTAACCCACCAAACTGAACTGTGTCTTGGACCATTTGCAGGATCGCCTGTTTAATCTCGAAGTACTTTCTTACTCGATTGAGCATAGAAGATTCCATACTTGTATTTTTTATTATGGTGTTTGCCTCCACAACTGGTGGTCTTATACAGGGTTGCACTCCTGTTACAGTTGGAGGTATATAATCCCGTAAGCTTCTCACAACGGATTTCTGAGCTTGTTCCTGCACGAATTCTGACACCTCTCTATTCAACCCATAATTGTTTTGAGGATTTTCCATAGCCACAGTTGAACTATCAGCTCTCTTGTTTCTTAGATTCTGCTTGCACGTTTTCTCAATCTCAGGATTAATAGGAACAAGGTTGGCTGCTTCTTCTTCGCATATAACAAAACTATCTGAAAAATGACCAAAAGATGCACGCAAGAACAAGTTAACTTGGAACAACTAAATTAGAAATAAAATTAATTACTTTGATATTGATAATTTTTTAGTCCCCGGCAATGTCACCAAAAACTTGTTGCGGATTTTTAGAGCTACGCAAGTATACGTATCACAATTTGTAATAATTTTCGGTAAGATCGAGTATCGTCCCACAGAGACTAAATTATCAATTACCAGATAATTAATCTCCAGTTTCTATTTGGCTAACGAATCTTGATTTGTAAAGGTTAAAATACAGAAGTCATAAACGAAGGTAAAATGCAAAAATAAACTAGCACAAAAAACACACGAATTAAATTCGAGAATGAGAGCAATTAGGGATTCCAATCTCAGCAACTATCCACTCTACCATTTACTAATGCAAGGTGTTACACCCCGTATTTACAGGACATGTTTTAAGAACGCACGTAAGAACTCACAAGTGTTAAGATTTGAGACTTGTAAAAATTTATCGGAATTATGAAATTGTCGGAAAACGTATTATTGTGACGAATGGGAGGGCGACATGTGTCACCCCCCTTATTGTTGCCTTGGACGAAAATGTCATGGCCAAAATGGTCATTGACCATAGTCTTGGATGACTAAGTCTTGCAAGTAGTAGCTTGAGATTCTTGACTAAGTCAAAGGACCCACAAAGTCTTGATATTTAAATAAGAGCTCATCCAAACCACCCATTTGGTTGCATCTTGACCCTCCATTACACTTTATAATACTAGTAGTAGTATGACAAGCTTAACACTTAGTAAAATTTCACAAAATATTTGAAGAACAAGAGCACTAGCTTGGCTCTCTCACAAAGAAGAAGAAGATTTTTGTTTCTTGTTCATTAAGCTCCCACTTTAAAACAAGGTTCTTGAGTGTATCAGAAGCATATCTCAATAGAAAATCTCGGAAAAGATAGTTTTCAGATAGTCGCAAAGTGAAAACCTAGTTGCTTTCTAGGTTTTGGATTGGAAGTTTGAAGGAAAGTTGTTGGTATGGTTCTAAGGGTCTCAGTAATGGAAGTGTCTCTAAGTTACTACGAGCGACTTGGATTCGAGTTGGATTAAGATTCGTTGAGGTATAATCTTGTCCCTTAAAAGTGTTACAAGATTATTTATATTGTTGTTAGCTTTACATGTTGCTAGCATGAAGTGTATGTGTTGAAGTTTATAAGTATTATGGATTGCTTGTAGCTTAAATCAAATGTTATATAAGCCACCAAGTTGGATTACTAATTGGTCGTTTATTAGAATCGTCGCATGATTACTTACTTGAAGATTATAGTAGTTATAATCAATTGCGACTTGATATCATGTTATACTAACAACTTGGATTGAAATGGAAATTGGATAAGAATTGGTGTTATGGTACTCAATGTGGCCGAATTGGACATATAGTTTGTATTAGTTTGATATCTATCATGCGGAATTTTACACGCCTAGTAGGCGTGTAATCCCCTATTGTTAATTGCATTGATTGGGCCTTAAATGTGGCGTGTTTGGTTATTGTATTCGGCCTTGAAAAAGGTGGCAAAGTAAGTAGAAACAAAGGAGGTGCTGTCCGATTTTCCGTAGAATTTAGTGACTTAGCACTTGGAATATTCTACGTTTGAAGTAGGAGGTTAATGGACGTATTGTGACCATTATAGGTTGAAGTACTAAGTATAGCGTATCCTACTTGGAGGATGGAATAGCTATCAAGGTTGGATTACTTTGGAGCATTTTGCTACTTGTCGATAATCGTCGCGAGGTATGTGAACCTCTTCCTTCCTTTGGCATGATTCTATGTATGGAATATACCTGTGGTATCATTTCATGTTTTCCTTCTACTCTTAGAAGTTAAGAGGTAGTTGAGTGATTTACTGTATGTAGAACTTTTCCTATCTTTTGAGCATGACTAGTTGAAGGTATATAGTACGGTAGACGTACAAGACCTTAATATCCTTCACTAGTTTTATGAATAGCCAAGTCGGGTGAGTTAGGAGATTAACTCGCTTCTTTGAAAGTATTAGGGATGTCTAATGTTTTATTAAAGTTAAAGGACTTGAAGAGTTTTAAAGTATGTGATACTTGTTTCCGTTTTAAACGTATAAGTCCCTTGGATAGGAAATTGTACTTGACTAAGGTATAAAGTGAATATAACGACTTTATGGGGAGTTGGTTATATTTGCTTTATGGAAAGATAAATGACTTGATTTTAATGAAAAGGCAACTTGATTTTAAGGCATCAATTGCCTAAGGTTTTATAATAAAAGGAGTCACTTGATTTCTAAAGGTTAAGAGACTAATTGTACTTTGAAAGTTAAGACAATTGATTTGAAAGTATACAATACTTGGTTTTAAAAAGTATAAGTCTCTTGGTTATAAAAGGAATGGGTTTGTCTAAAACCATAAAGGGTTATAACGGCTTTATGGGAAGTTGGTTATAACGGCTTTATGGAAGGTTAAGAGAATGGTTTTCTCTAATAAAGTAATCAAGGAAATAATTTGATTTAAGGGTATCACTTGCTTAAAGCTTTAAAGTAAGGGTCACTTGATTTAGAAAGTAGAAATGTATTTCTAAAAGTATCGTGACTTATGTGAAATGTACACAAGCCTGGATACTACGGGTGTTAGTATCTTGGGGTTAAATTCCCGGATTTTTATGTGTACAACGGAAGTGCCATGAGTATATAAAAATGGAAGTCTAAAGGTTTCATGAACTTGCCTGTATTTGCTTGTGATAGCTTTAAGTGCAAGTATTATATGTTACGTTGTCGTGACTCTCCTGAGGCATTGTCTTGTTATAAGTTTACTTGACGCATCGGCGATGGGATTCCACGTATGCTTCCATCATGATTGATCCGACATGCTTATACGATGGGATTCCGGGCGTGTGACGCGCGGGTGAGATGCGGATATTTTATCGACGTCTGGCGGCGGGGATTCCGCGTATGCTTCCATTGTGATTGATCTTGGCCATGCTTATACGATGAGGATGCCGGCATGCAGCCGGGACGCGCTTAGATGCCCGCGCATTTTATTACTCCACGGCCATGCTTATACGATGTGGATTCCGGCATGCGACCGTGTTATATTTTACTCCATGGGCTAGCTCCGTGAAGACATGTACCGATGAGGATTCCGGCATTTTATATTATTACTCCGTGGGCTAGCTCCCAGAAGACTGCACTACGATGAGGACGCAGAGGAACGTTATGGCCACGCTTATACGATGTGGATTCCGGGCATGCGTCGCGTTATATATATATATATATATATATGTTGTGTATGTACTGTAAGCGGTGAGGTGGGATGCCACCGCGCGACACGTGGTTATATTTTACACTTATAGTTGTCGGCGGTGATGTAGGATTCCACGCGTAAGATATATATATGTGTTGTGTATGTGTACGCCGAAGCGGTGAGGTGGGATGCCACGGGCGTCACATGGTTATAATTTACACTTTAGCCGCGTGATGGGGATTCCACGCACGCTTTGATATTTGTGTGACTTGATCGCGTCCCAGTTGGGCGGGTAGTATAGCGCCTCCCAAAGGCCGGATTATGTTATGAAAGATAAGTAAGTTATATAGTAATGAACTTAATGATTTTTCCTAATCATGTGCATAAGAATGTGACTATAACTTTTATTGAAAATGGGAAAAGATAATAAGGTGCGATTAAGTTCATAAGTGGTAATGACCGATCTCGTATGTACTTTTATACTTGTCTGTCATTCTTTTGTACAGTTATGATCCGCTTATCAGACGTTATTTCGCTCCATATTCACTGTTATCGACTTGGCTTTCGCGCGCTCATGCCCGCAGTTTTAGGTACCTGTGTTGGTGATCCTTGCTCTTAGGATCTCGGTCGCTGGGAAAGCTCCATTTGCTCGGAGGCTTATCTCTTGGTACGATTTTCCCGAGGTTGTAGATTCATGTATAGTCAGGTATGGCGGGCCCTGTCCCGCCACGTTGTTATGTTAAAACTCTTAGGTGCAGAGTCACATATCGTGAGTCGGTTTGTAAAGGAAAGGAGGCAATCGCTGCTTGTATATATATATATGTCCTGAAGGAGCCCTATCAGCTAACTGTTGTTTTATTTTATAAGTTTCATGTATGTTCCTGATTATCTCGATGTATACTGGGTGCCTGTGTAGGGCACTGATGCGCCCAGGTCGGGTCGTGACACAAGGTTAACAGTTCTTCTTCTTATTATGATAGCAGGTTAACAAAAACATTTTATATTCAGTTACGACATATAAAACTCAACCTAAATGAGAATTTTCTATATTTCTATGATAAATTACATCAATTAGGAGGAATTAAGATCAACAACCCAAAAGCTACACAAGCAATCGTGATACTCTCGTTCAAGATTAAGCCTATGTTAATTCAATTATAGCATCTTCAAATCTCACTTATAAGAAAAAGACAAGATAACTTTCCATTAGTTCATGATAGGGGTTCAAGTGATTTAATTGAAAATCCTAATAGAAGAATTAGTTCATAACCCGTACAGACACAAACAACGCAGCTCATTTGCAGATTTTAATAAGCGTCGCGGCGCAATCCAGAGAGCGTTGCGACGCTTCCACTCCAGAAACGTTGTCTCTTTGGAACCTCAGTGCCGCGACTCTGTTGTAGGAGTCGCGACTCTTTTGTTATTTTCTTATCCGAGACACATTCAATTGCTTCACAAACTTCACAGGACTTCTCTGAACTATTTCTTTGACTAAACCGACATATTTATCCTCAATAACCGCTTATTCTCTCTAAATCCGCCTCACTTCCAATATGTATCTCTTTATCCTGGAAAAACAACAAGCGTAACACGATACAAAATAACTTAAAGACTAACACAAGCCTCCCTAAAACACACTCTAAAACAGTACTTAAATAGACTTAACACATGCTAGCACGTTCAACAATCTCTGTTGCATACTTCTTTTGGAATAAAGATGAACCACTTGCATGACGTGTCATAACTATCCCCAAGAAATAACTTAGTGGCCCTAGATCTTGCATAACAAACTCAGAGCCAAGCAGTGACATGATACACTTGCGAAGAGCATCAGATAAGGCAGTTAATATAATATCATCCACATACAAAAGAAGGTAAGTAATATTATTACCCTGATGGTAGATTAACAAAGAATGATCTGAACGATTGTTCCACTCGACTGTTAAGGAGAGGAGTGTTGAAACCCCAACCTGTAAACATAATCTGAAAACCTCTTGTACCAGGCCTGGGGGCCTGTTTAAGCCCATATAATGATTTTTTCAGCAGGCACACCTGATTTGGATAAGTGGAATCTCAATATACCAAAGGTTGGTACATGTATACTATTTCATTTAGATCATCAGTGGTTGGCCCGTGACCCAAGCCACCGCTGACATCGAGTATTTGGTGTCATCGCCACGTAGGCCCATTGCTCGATATTGGTGGTCTCAGCACGGAGGCCTGCATCGGGCGATGTTGGATCGCGATTGTGCCACTATTTCAGGGCCTAACTTACCCAAATTTTCTAAGCTGGCCAAAACAGTAGGATTAGGACGGGAAAAAAATGTTAGGCCAAATACGGGGATATGACATCATCTAGAAAATTGTAGGTAGGTAGCCCAGACCCATGCATTTTGGTAAATAGAAAAGTTGCTTCATCAAATATTACGTGATAACTCACAATGACTTTATTAGAGGATATGTCCTAATATTTGTAACCTCGATGATTTGAGGAATAACCTAAAAAATACAAGGAGTAGACCGGGGTTGAAGTTTATTAATTGTGGTAGATGGAATAAAAGGATAGCATAAGCACCCGAACATTCGTAGATGAGAGTAAGACGGGTCCCCTAGGTATAAGATTTTTAGAGGGGCTTTATAGGACAAGTTTTTATTTGGATATGTGTTATGTAGATAGGTTTCCATTTGTTGTGTGTCATGCCAAAAGGAATGTGGTAGAGCGACATGGGCAAGTGATGTTCTAATAATGTTATTGATGGTTCCATTTTGATATGATGTATAAGGACATGAAAGACGAAAATTTAAACCATTTGCATTGCAAAAATCCTAAAAAGACCCATTATCAAATCCCCTTCCATTATCACGTTGAATATTTTTAATATCACGTTCAAATTGATTTCAGATGAATGCTCTAAAGTGAGAAATGTGAATTTTTTTTTTGATTTTTTAGACAATGGAAACACCCATAAAAAATTAGAGTTCATCTACCATGAGTAAATAATATCGATGACTCGAAGAACTTAAAACGAAAAAAGTCCAAATGTCACAATGGATAATATTAAAAGGCATAAGAGTGCATGAATTAGAAGAAATAAATAAAAATTGAACATGTTTTCCAAGTGGACGTGAACAACACATATTTGAATTACATGTTTGAGTACATGAATAAAAAAAATTAAGGGAGGCTAAAACTGATGCTCCCGGATGACCCAAACATCCATGCCACAATGAAGGTGCTAAAGCTGTAAAGGTGGATGATAAATTGGCTCGATGATTTGGTGTGGTGATTGGATAGAGCTCTCCCTAACTATCACATCTCATTAGATGCATCCCCGTATGAAAATTCTTCACGGAAAATTCAAAAGGGTCAAAATAAACAGACAACTAATTATCAATAGTAAACTTTCCAATAAAAACCAAGCTTTTAATCAATTTTGGAGCATAAAGGACATTCTTTAAAGTTAAAGGTGGATTTGGTGGATATAATTTGGTAGAACCATAACCACGAATTAGAATGTCCTTTAAAGAATTTAACCTACTGTGGTGGTACACTGCTCCACTAGGCTGCACTGCTGGCTGGAATTTGACTGCTGGTCGCCGCCTCTGCCACTAGTTCCGCTACCACCAAAATTTCGGTGGCCTCCACCCTTGCCACCACCTCGACCACTACCATAATTTTTACCACCATTTTTGTCCCCGACTTGGTATCAAAGGATCAAAATTTATAGAAGTTTTATTGGACGATGCGACAACCATGGTGGAATTCGATACGGTAGCGGTTTTTTTGGCGAAACCCGCCTCTTTAAGAATAAGCATAGAGAGGGCTTAGTAAAATGGTAGTAGATGATTGTTGTGGTGAGTGAGTGTACCCACTCCACTATATGCGTCAGTAAGGTCAGCAACCAATTGTAAAACCAACCGATTGTTAGTAACCGGCGACCCAACGTTCTTGAGTTGATCCGATAAGACTTTGAGGTGTTGACAATAAGAGGATGCATTTGAAAAGTCCGCCATGTCGGTGGTGGAAAATTCTTGTTCAAGGGTGACAACTCGGGAATTCTTATTATCTTAGGAGATATCCCGTAAGCAATTCCAAGCCTCCATCGCAGTGGAATCGGGTTCCATAATTATGTGCAACAAATCTCTTGAGATAGTTGTATAAATCCACGAAAGAACCATCACATCAAGGGTGAGCCATAGTTCTTTTTCATCATCGGTGCTTGGCACTTTTTCCTTCCCTTTTCCCGATGGGATTATGTGATGAATAGCCCGATGGGAGCGGCAACAGATTTTAAAGACATCTGTCTATGTTGCGTAGTGAATATTTTTCATCTCAAGGGTGATGGAAATATGAGCTTTTATATTGGAAACGATAAGTATGATAAAATGTGGACTTGAGTCGACATTATCGACTAAGAAAAATATGGAAAAATGGCCTAGATTGAAGTCAAAGGGGTCAAGGAGGTATAATTTTAGGTTAGGATTTTTCCCTCTGCTCTTGATACCATGTAAAGAATAAATCTTGGGCCTAACTCAACCCCAAAAGCTAGTTTGTAGGGTGAGGATTGTCCAAGTCCCCATATAAGGAGTTCATGTTCCCATTCCATTTCTGGTGTGAGACTCTTAACACTCCCCCACACGCCCAGACCTCGTTAACTGGAGCGTAAACAATATAATTTTGGTGTCCAACATCGATGAACAAAAAATTGGAATGAGTCTGACTCTGATACCATGTAAATAATATTTTTCTCAATTGTATTCTTCCAAAAGTGTGGTAATTATACCACAATTACAAACATAATCTAAGGCTATGATTAGATAGGATAAGACTAAGATTGGGCTAATTGGTTGACTAGAATATCTATCTATCATATTTACATTATCCTATCATTATTTACATTATCATATCATTAATTACAATTATTACTAGATAATTATAATTAATATTCTATTAATTACAAATTATTCTACTATAAATGTAAAATCCATACAAATTAATAAAAACACTTTCTCGTTTCATTATATACACGTGTCGTAATTTGATTGGACATGAAATTTAAGAATACTAACAATTTTGAATTTTGTGATCTTAGAAAAAGCATGTATAATATATCAAATATTTTTTGAATCTTGTAGTGTTAAAAGATTTATCATTAAGTATAAAATGAGTCGTTTGCTTGGAAGTATAAAATATGTTATCTCGTGTTTGGTTAGGTATTAATTAAAATCAAGATAAATTTTATACTACAATCATGAAATTATATATTCCATATAGAAGGTGGGTAGATAATTCTGATTATATCCCACGAAAATATAATTTTAAACGAAATGATTTTAAAAAGTGCTTTTTCTGAGATAATTATAAAAAAGTAAGATACATAAAACTGAAATGGATGAAGTATTTTCTTTCTCCAAAAATCTCAAGCAATATAGTTAATCTCCTACATTTTTCTTGTTCTAAGCAAAGGGACTTTGCTACAAGCATATTTTTGGTTGGGTGAATTTGTGGCCAAATAGCTCGATGGCATGACCCTTCCCTAAGCTGGCTGGCGTGATCTCACAAGTTGATGATATGATTGGATCATGAAACAAAGCTCGTGGGCATCTATACTTTTCCTACTACTTTTCTTTTTTCTTCTTCAATTATATATTTTGGTCTTTTTTTATTTTAATAATTAGTTGTTAGGCAAGGGGTTGGAGAAACAGTAGAAGAAAAAAAGAAAGGAAGGCCACACTTGTGACCCCATTTGATAGATAGAGAGCAAAAAAGTGGATAATTAGAAAAATGCATCATCATGACACTTCTATTTTCCAAATTCAAACGGTATAAACTTTAACTAATATTTGTTCTCTACTTTTGCCTTCCCCTCCTTATTCTCTTTTAAAAACACACTCTTCTAAGCACAAGATTCAGAAAAAAAAGGTCCCCAAAGATCATCATTCTTACATTTCTTCAAACCCCAAGATCTCAAAATTAGCTTAAAGAACATTCAAGAAGAAGAAAGTTGGCTATCTTTGTGGCATCGATTGTACTAGAGAAACAAACAAACAAAAAAGATCACCATGAAAGGTACTAGAAGATGGAATGGACCTCCTTCAGCAGATCTTTTAGTATGTTTTCCTTCAAGAGCACATTTAACCCTTATGTCAAAACCAATATGTAGTCCAGGACCATCAGATTCAAGCAAACGCCACCACAATCATGACATCAAGAAAACTAGCACCAGAATTGGTGGTGTTCCAGTCCAATCTAGTCCTTTGCTTTGGGCTAAATCCAAGAATTCAGAGATCATCTCAGAGCCCACTTCACCAAAAGTCACTTGTGCAGGTATTGTGCACATGTATAGTTTAACGCTATCTTACTCGTACTCTTTAAAAATGACTACTGATGCACGTCAGATCCTTCAAAATGAATTTATTTTTGAAGGATCTGACATAGGTGCAACAACAGTTTTGAAGAGTCTGAACAACATAGGTGGGACGAGTTCAATTTTAGTACAAATCTTGAAAATTGGTACATATATATGTTTTTAACCATAAAGATTGATTAAAAAATTATGCAGGGCAAATCAAGGTAAGGCCAAAGCCGGGGAGCTCATGCAAGAATTGGCAATCAGTGATGGAAGAAATAGAGAAGCTACACAACAGAAAGGCACAAAAGAAGAAAGGTCCTAATTGGATGGAAGCAATTGGATTGAAGAAAGATGTAATGCAATTCTTGACATGTCTTCGTAACATAAGGTTTGAGTTTCGATGCTTCGGTTCATTTCCACCAACAGCTCATGACATCACTTCTGACGACGACGATGATGAAGAAGAATTACAAGAAGAAAATCATATAAGTAGACACATAAATGATGACGATGAAGATGAAGAAGAATCTTCAAGAACTGTATTCTCCAAATGGTTCATGGTTTTGCAAGATGAAAATCAGAAAACAGAGATCACTAAAGAGTGCAATAATGATAATGATGATGATGTTCCTAATTGTGCACCACCACCTAATGCACTTTTACTCATGCGTTGTCGTTCTGCTCCTCCAAAAAACTGGCTTCAAGAAACACAACAACAACAACAACAAGAGGACAATGAAGATGAAAAGAAAGCGAAATCGAGAATGGAAAACAAGAAGAAAAATGAAAACTTAGTATTGATGAGATATGGGAGTGATTTCCACAAATTTTCAACAGATATAGCAAAGGAGACATGGGTTGTGGGTGGTGTTAGAGATGAATTAGCTAAAAGCCGAAGTTGGAAAAGGTAACTAACACAACATAACGCCGGCGACAGTTAGTTGTATCTCTGAACCGACCACTACAACGAAATAGGTACAAGAAAAGAGCAATATACCGAACCAGCCTACAAAATCAACTCCAAGCTCATTGTTTTTTTCCCACTTACATTATCTTCCTATAGTATTATATATTTTTCTGATGTTTGGATTTCTTAATTATCTTGAGTTTGTGTTGGTATTCTGAACTCTGAAGAATCGAGCTTTTGGTATTTGATTCTCGGGAGTGCGGAACCGTTGTGTATACTAAAGAAAATTTCTTTCAATTTTTAATTTGTTAAACATTGGGTCCAGTCGTGTGGTCTATGCCCATGTACCATGTGGGGTCCTTTCTCTTTCCTTGTGTATTTGGTAAATATTAGATTTAGATTTGTACCTTAATTAGTAGTGTAATATTATCATAATTGTAAAGTTAGTCTTCAAATAGAATAGGAATTTTTAGGTAGAATAGAAAGATGATCTTCCTTGTAACTTGTATATATATGTCTTTCATTAATAAGAATAATCAAGGGATTATTTCTTTCATGGTATCAAGAGTCTAGGTTCTCTTTACCCTGCTTGCGCTTCTCAAAATTTCTTCTTTTTTTTCTGAAATTTTGCCCTAATTCTCGAGTTTTGTGGGTTCTTCCTCCTTCACCAATACCGAGTATCTTCTCTTCCAAAAATCTTTCTCACAAATTCCCTTCTCTGAATTTTGCTATTTCGTATGGCTGATAAGAACACTTTTCATCCAGCCTTCTCAATTTCTAACATCAAGCGTCATCCCTATTATTATTCTTGATCTTGAAAACGTCCAATATGAGACGTGTGCGGAATTATTCAAGATTCATGCTAAAACACATAAAGTTCTTCACCACGTCATCCCTCCCCCTCCTTCAAATGAGGGTGATAAGGCGTCTACATCTAATGTGCCCACTCAAGAAGCAGACCCAAAATTATGGGACATGCTTGATTCCAAGGTTCTTCAGTGGATTTATGTCACTATCTCATTGGATCTCTTACAGACGATTATGGAACCTAACTCTACAACTATGACGGCGTGGAACCGTTTGCGTGACATATTTCAAGATAACAGTCATTCTAGAATTGTTATTCTTGAGCAAGAATTTTCGCAAGTGGCTATGACAAATTTTACCAACATCTCTTCTTATTGCCAACACCTCAAGGACTTGGCGGATCAACTTCGCAACGTGGGTTCTCCCCGCTTCTACCGCCCGTTCTTCGGGATGGTCGCAGCCCGCCGAGACCTATAATGGCGTTGCTTCCGTTATTCGACGAGTAGCACCTGCCGAGTTCTATCACGCCCGCTCCACGCTTACATCAGAAGGCGCTGCAAGAAAGCAGCGATTGGGAGTAGTCTTGTCGGTATGGTGACTGCTTCTAATTTTTCTCCTTCCAATCCAGCCACCGTGACCCAAAGTCACAACAACGGAGGTGGTAAGAAAGACCAGAATAAGAAAAATAATGGCAAGAATCGTGGCGGCAACAACCGATAGCGAATAATAGCGTGGAGCCCACACCGCCCCGATGGATGGGTCCGACAGCTGGTCCCAAAGACTCACGCCAACTCTGGCGTCGCGGATCCATCTTACACATTACGGCGCTCGAGATCCGCCAGATACTCGCCGCCCAACTTCTCCCGATCCGGACTCGCGTTACGACCAGACGGGCGCCTAGTATACTTCGCCTCGCCTCACAGGCTCACCACGCAGCCGGGACATACTGCACCGACATCAAGCAGCCGATGCATACACTTGTCTTGAATCAACCGGACTCTAATTGGTACATGGACACCGGCACCACTACCCACATGACATCCGATCAAGGTACTCTCTCGTCTTATTCCAATTTGAGCACTAATCGTGGTATAATTGTTGGTAATGGCAATTCTATTCCAATTAACGGTTATTGTCATAAAACCTTGTCCCCTCCTCATCCACCACTTGTCCTGAAAAATATCCTTCATGCCCCAAAATTAATTAAAAATTTAGTATATGTCCGTAAATTCACAACTGATAACTGGGTTTCTATTAATTTTGATCAATTTGGATTTTTTGTGAAGGATTTTAAGACGGGGAGTCATCTCATGAGATGTAACAATGGGGGGACCTATATCCAATCACACTAAGTCCAAGCGTCTCGCGTCAAGCTATGTCATCCACCTTTGTAGCTCTTGCTCCTTCTTTGTGGCATGCTCGTCTAGGTCATCTGGGGTCGTCTATTTTATCTTCTTTAGATAGACATAAGTTTATTTTTTGTAAGGGTACGCGTAGTATTCCAATTTGTCAATCCCGTGCTTTGGGAAAGATTATTAAATTACTATTTGTAGCTTCAAATTCAAATACTTCTATGCTATTTGAAATTATTCATAGTGATTTATGGACATCTCCGGTTCTCAGTTCTACGGGTCATCATTATTATGTTCTATTCTTAGACGACTATACTAAATATTTATGGACGTTTCCAATTGCGAAAAAATCTCAAGTTTTTTCCATCTTCATAAAATTTAGAGCTTTCATAAGAACGCAATTCGAACGGAAAATAAAAAACATTCAATGTGATAATGACAAAGAATATGATAATGAAAAATTTAGGGAGTTTTGTGCTCAAAATGAGATAAATTTTCCTTTTTCTTGTCCTCATACGTCTTCACAAAATGAGAAAGCTGAGCGAAAAATTCGTACCATTAATAATATTGTCCGCACTTTATTGGTTCATTCTTCCATTCCTCCATTCTTTTGGCATCATTCACTACAAATGGCTACCGATCTCCTAAATATTCTTCCCTCTAAAGGCTTGACATATTCATCCCCTCTAAAAGTGTTATACAATATGACTTCATCATACACTCATCTTAGGGTCTTCGGATGCTTATGTTATCCACTGTTTCCATCCACTACAATCAACAAACTTCAGGCACGTTCTACTCCTTCTGTATTTTTGGGTTTTCCGTCAATCACTGTGGTTATAAATATTTTGATTTTTCCTCTAAATGAATCATCATTAGTCGTCATGTTCTCTTTGATGAATCTCAATTTTCCTTCTCTAAAGTAGAAAAACCCGTATCTAGTTCCTATGATTTTTTTGGATGATACTATCTCCCCCTATGTTCTACGACATTTTTCAGGTTTGCCAGAACATACGCATGTTCCCCAAAACCTACCCTCAGCACCGTGGCCCTGCACAGAGGCACCGCGGCGACAAAACTCATGTGAGCCCTGCAGTACTTCTGGCGCCGCGATTCCAGTCCCCAGAGTCGCGGCGCCTTCGACGATACTTCCAGATATTTCCGAAAATTCCAAAAATTCACCCAATCCAGCCCAGAGTCATGGTCCAGTCACTCGTAGTCAAATGGGTGTTTTTAAACTAAAAAGAAATTTCAATTTAAATTCAAATGTTCTTAAATTTTCATTATCCCGTAATCGTGTGCCTGCTTTAAATGACCCTAATTGGAAAATTTCCATGACCGGAGAATATAATTCTCTTATGGATAATAAGACGTGGGAGTTGGTACCCCGTCCATCTGATGTTAATATTATTCGGTCTATGTGGATTTTTATTCATAAGGAAAATTATGATGGTTCATTTGCAAGGCATAAGGCTAGACTTGTAGGTGATGGTAAGACTCAGCAGGTTGGTGTAGATTATGGTGAGACATTTAGCCCAGTGGTCAAGACGGCTACCATTCGTATTGTGCTCATCTTGGCTCTTTCGAAATCATGGCTCATTCATCAGCTAGATGTGAATAATGTTTTCCTACATGGTGATCTTCAGGAGACAGTGTATATGCATCAGCCTTTGGGATTTAGGGATACTAGATATCCTAATCATGTCTGTCTATTGAAGAAGTCCTTGTATGGGCTTAAACAGTCTCCACGAGCTTGGTATAACAGGTTTGCTGATTTTGTTTCGACTATGGATTTTTCTCACAGCAATAATTCATTATTCGTATATCGTCGAGGATCTTCCATGGATTATATTATGTTATATGTTGATGATATTATCTTGAATGCCTCTTCTGATACTTTGCGCAAGCCTATTATGACAATATTCAGTTCTGAGTTTGCCATGAAGGACTTGTGCCATTTGAGTTACTTTTTGGGAATTGTTGTAACTCATCATGCAGGTGGATTGTTCTTATCACAGAGAAAGTATGCAACAGAGATCATTGAGAAGGTTGTGATGTCATCATGTAAGTCCACTTCTACTCTAGTTGATACTAAACCCAAGTTGGGTGCTGCAGCTGGCTCTCCGTATGAGGATCCGACCAGCTATCGTAGTCTTGCAGGCGCCCTTCAGTATCTGACGTTCACGCGACCAGACATTACATATGTCGTACAGCAGGTGTGTTTGTTTATGCATGATCCCAGAGTTGAACATATGAATGCACTCAAACGCATTCTTAGGTACATTCAGGGAACACTTGAGTATGGTTTGCATTTGTATCCTTCGTCGACGTCTACATTGGTCTCCTATACAGATGCTGATTGGGGTGGTTGTCCTGACACCAGATGGTCTACGTCTGGATATTGTATATTTTTAGGTAATAACTTGGTCTCATAGTCTGCCAAGTGTCAATCTACGTTTTCACGTTCAAGTGCAGAGACCGAGTATCGAGGGATAGCTAATGTGGTCTCTGAATCATGTTGATATGAAATCTTCTTTTAGAGCTTCATTGTCCCATTGAGAAAGCTACCTTGGTACATTGTGATAATATAAGTGTCATCTACCTTTCTGGTAATCCAGTTCAGCACCAGCGTACTAAACACATAGAGATGGATATTCACTTTGTTCGAGAAAAGGTAGCAAACGGACAAGTACGCGTCTGTCATGTTCCTTCGAGATATCAAATTGCAGACATCTTTACAAAGGGTTTTCTCTCAGTCCTTTTTGAAGATTTTAGAGACAGCCTCAGCGTACGAAGACCGCCCGCAATGACTGCGGGGGTGTGTTAAACAGTGGGTCTAGCCGTATGGTCATGCCCATGTACTGTGTGGGGCCCTTCCCCTTTCCTTGTGTATTTGGTAAATATTAGACTTAGGTTTGTACCTTAATTAGTAGTGTAATATTGTCATAATTGTAAAGTTAGTCTTCAAATAGAATAGGGATTTCTAGGTAGAATATGAAGAGGATCTTCTTTGTAACTTGTATATATATGCCTTTCATTAATAAGAATAATCAAGAGATTATTTCTTTCATGGTTCATTCTTCCGTTCCTCCATTCTTTTGGCATCATGCACTACAAATGGCTACCGATCTCCTAAATATTCTTCCATCTAACGGCTTGACATATTCATCCCCTCTAAAAGTGTTATATAATAAGACTCCGTCATACACTCATCTTAGAATCTTCGGATGCTTATGTTATCCACTGTTTCCATCCACTACAATCAACAAACTTCAGGCACGTTCTACTCCTTGTGTATTTTTGGATTTTCCGTCAAATCACCGTGGTTATAAATGTTTTGATTTGTCCTCTAAATTAATCATCATTAGTCGTCATGTTCTCTTTGATGAATCTCAATTTCCCTTCTCTAAAGTAGAAAAACTCGTGTCCAGTTCCTATGATTTTTTGAATGATGCTATCTCTCCGTATGTTCTTCGATATTTTTCAGGTTTGCCAGAAAATACGCAGGTTCCCCAAAAACCCGCCCTCAGCGCCGCGGACCTTCATAGAGGCTCCGCAGCGCCAAAACTCCTACGAGCCCTGCAGTACTTCTGGAGCTGCGGCTTCAGCCCCCAGAGCCGCGACGCCTTCGACGGTACTTCCAGATATTTCTGAAAATTCACAAAATTAACCCAATCCATCTCAGAGTCATGGTCCAGTCACTCGTAGTCAAATGGGTATTTTTAAACCAAAAAGACATTTCAATTTAAATTCAAATGTTCTTAAATCTCCATTACCCGGTAATCCTGTGTCTGCTTTAAATGACCCTAATTGGAAAATTGCCATGACCTAGGAATATAATGCTCTTATTGATAATAAGACGTGGGAGTTGGTACCCCATCCATCTGATGTTAATATTATTCGGTCTATATGGATTTTTATTCATAAGGAAAATTCTGATGGATCATTTGCAAGGCATAAGGCTAGACTTGTAGGTGATGGTAAGACTCAGCATGTTGGTGTAGATTGTGGTGAGACATTTAGCCCAGTGGCCAAACCGTCTACCATTCGTACTGTGCTCAGCTTGACTCTTTCGAAATCATGACCCATTCATCAGCTAGATGTGAAGAATGTTTTCCTACATGGTGATCTTCAGGAGACAGTGTATATGCATCAGCCTTTGGGATTTAGGGATACTAGATATCCTAATCATGTCTGTCTATTGAAGAAGTCTTTGTATGGGCTTAAGCAGTCTCCACGAGTTTGGTATAAGAGGTTTACTGATTTTGTTTCGACTATGGGTTTTTCTCACAGCAGGTCTGATAATTCATTATTTTTATATCGTCGAAGATCTTTCATGGCTTATATTCTGTTATATGATGATGATATTATCTTGACTACCTCTTCTGATACTTTGCGCAAGTCTATTATGACAATGCTCAGTTCTGAGTTTGCCATGAAGGATTTGGGCCATTTGAGTTACTTTTTGGGGATTGCTGTAACTCGTCATGCAGATGGCCTTGATTATTCTTATTAATGAAAGATATATATATACAAGTTACAAGGAAGATCCTCTTCCTATTCTACCTAGAAATCTCTATTCTATTTGAAGACTAACTTTACAATTATGGTAATATTACTTTACTAATTAAGGTACAAACCTAAGTCTAATATTTACCAAATACACAAAGAAAGTGAAAGGGCCCCACACGGTACATGGGCATGGGCCACACGGTACATGGGCATGGGCCACACGGCTGGACCCACTGTTTAACATAATTTTTTGCGTTTTGTTGTTTCATTGACCAATGTATGTATTTTAGTAAAGGAATTTCAAATTATTTTCTTATGATAAGTGTTCTCTTAGTACCCTCCCATTAATGGTAGCTTCAACTCGGATGAAAAAATGGACAATCTTGTCCCAAAACTATTTGAAATTAGGACATTTTGTCCCCCATTCCCTACAGATTTGCCATTATCATCACATTAAAATTGGGTCATCAAAACATTTAACATATATAAATCATCGCTAACAATTTCTATTTTGTGATTTAAGTAGTGTATATTGAACCGATTAGAGATGATACCATTTGAAGAACTTTGTAGTAGATGGTGTTAAAAGTCATCACCAACTTAATCTCCAAGACAATGTATAATTAATCTAGAATGCTCAAGTAGTTCTAGAGAGTTGAAAAGAGATCTCTAGAGTGGAGTCTAGAAAGAATAACTCTAGAAACAAGTAGAAAGAGTGATTAAGGAAAACGATAGTGAGGAATATTCTAGAATAGAGTAGTAAGTATCCTAACTGAATTCTTCCATCACCACCTACAAATAGAAGTGGTCTATTTGAGTTGTAAGAAAGTGAGTAGAAGTCCTTAAGTATGCATCCAAAAAGTGTCCAAGTGAGTCTAAAGTGTGTGTAAGCTAAAGTGTCCCAAAAAGTGTGTGTAAATACTTAAGTAAGCTTAAGTGTGAGTGTCAAGTGTTGGTAAAACAAAAGAGTAAGAACTTGGTGTATAATGTGGTCAAGATATAGTGTTCAAATTTTGGTGTAATTACTTTTACAATAATAAAGTAATTATGCTTTTCACGTGTTGTGTTGTCCAACAAGTGGTATCAGAGCCATGTCGGTTCATACCAAAGAGTCATTTGTTGAATTTCTTAGAGTATTCGTGTGTGGTTTAGTAATACAAAGCTTGTTGTCGAAATCAAACTTTCTTGGTAAAAGAAATAGAATTTTAGCCAAGACACGATGGGTGAGCTTCAAGTGGTCGGTGGAATGAAGAAACTTAACAATCAGAATTACAACACGTGATCGATGCATATTGAGGCATATCTCCAAGGCCAAGACTTGTGGAATATCGTTGGTGGCAATGAGGTCACGAAGATGCAGCCGCTCTGAAGAAATGGATGATTAGAGCTAGCAAAGCCATGTTTGCGATTCAAACCACAGTTGAAGATGAAATGTTGGAGCACATCAGGTCGGCTAAGACACCGAAGAAAGCGTAGATACTTTCGCAACATTGTTCACCAAGAAGAATGATACGAGACTGCAGCTTCTGGGAAACGAGCTTCTTTCTATCAGACAACGCGACATGACGATCAACCAATACTTTACCAAGGTAAAATCTCTTTGTCGCAAAATTTCTGCATTAGACTCTACTGCTGGCATGTCAGACGCTAGAATTAGAAGAATTATTATTCATGGATTAAGACTAGAATATAGAAATATTATTACCGCAATACAAGGTTGGGCAAGTCAACCTTCTCTTGTTGAATTAGAAAACTTGCTAGCTGACCACGAAGCGTTGGCTAAGCAAATATATGGAGTCTCATTAAAGAATGACGAAAAAACACTCTATAGCGATGATAAGAAAGGTCGATCCCGACCAAATGCTACTAGAAATTCTAGAAAACATGATGACAAGAATAATCATAGTGGAATTTTCCAAACAGGGGGAGCTCAAAAGAAAGACAACTGGGGTGGTCAGTCAAAGAATAACAATAAGTTTTATGGAAAATGCTATAACTGTGGGAAGAAGAGCCACATGGCTAAAAGTTGTTGGTTCAAGAAGAACGCTGCAAAAAGCAATGCAGCCACGTCAAATACAGGAAACATAAGTGATGAAGAGTGGGATGCTGAAACATCTTTTGCTGTGGAGAAAGAAGAATTACTACGGCAGTTATCGTTCCTGAAATGATCGACTACAACAGTGATTTGATAGTCGACTCTGACTGCTCAAATCATATGACAGGAGATAAAGAGAGCTACAGAACATGACCAAGCACAAAGGTGGTACTGTGGTGGTGACAACCAACAACTCAAGACTACCGATCGCTCAAACCGGAAAAATAACAATTATGCCGAGATTCAGTCAGATTGAGGTTTCACTCCAGGATGTCTACCATGCACCTGGGATGAAGAAAAACTTACTATCAGAGGCGCAATTTACGATATCATGCCACCAAGTCGTATTCAGACCTCAAGATGTCAAGATCTTGAAATCTCTGGAAAACACTGATGATGAGAGGAAGACGCAAAGAGTTTGTCTATGTAATGTCAGCAGTGTCAGCCTATGTAAACAAGACTCGAAAAAACAAAACAACTGATTTGTGGCATACAAGACTTGGACATGTAAGTTATCACAAACTCAAGGTGATGATGAAGAAATCTATGTTGAAGGGTCTACCGCAACTCGAGGTCAGAACAGAGATCGTTTGTGCGGGCTGCCACTATGGTAAGGCGCATCAGTTACCGTATGACGACTCAAATTTCAGAGCCAGCTGGTCCATTCTGACGTATTCGGGCGAGTCAAGCAATCATCAATCAGTGGCATGCAATACATGGTTACGTTCATTGACAACTTCTCACGGTACGTATGAGTTTTCTTTCTAAAAGAAAAATCTGAAACTTTTTCAAAATTTAAAGAGTTCAAGGAAATAGCGGAAGGAGAACTCCACAAGAAAATTCAATGCCTCCGAACAGACAATGGTGGTGAATATACATCAGATGAGTTCTCTTAGTACCTGTGAGAATGTCACATACATCATCAATTCACATGTGCAAATATGCCACAATAGAATGAAGTAGCTAAGAGGAAGAATCGGCACCTTGCAGAGATATGTCGAAGCATGCTACATTCAAAGAATGTTCTAGGAAGATTTTGGGCAAAAGGTATGAAGACATCATCTGTTAACACCTCAATTTTGACCCATCTTTTCTGATTATTTGGTGCAATTTTAAATATTTTTGACATCACATTTTTATCATCAATTTTTGAAATTTTTATATCATAATCATAAATATTCCATGGTATCCTATTTTCGCAAAATGACATCACATTTTTATTTTTTATTAACCATTAGGCATTTCTTAAATATTATGTTTTTATTATTATCACAACGTCATTTTATTTTAATAATTTGACATCTCTTCAAATCATTTTTTTCTTTTAAATAATAAATCCAATTTATATTTTAACCCAAGACCAATACAACACCCATTTTATTCCCTAAACAATACCCTAAAACTACCCAGCCCAATCTGAGGCCAAATTCGGACCAGCCCAATTCCCTTTACCATATTTCCCCCAAAAACCAAACCCTAAACCTAAACCTAAAAAAACCTATAAATAAACACTCCCCCCATTTTAAAAGGCCAACCGCCACTCCCATTTCCACCTAAAAAAATGCTAAAAACACCCTTCTTTCTCTCTCTAAACCGACATCCTCAACCCCCAGCCCCTTCCATTTTTCGTACACCCACTCCCATATATCTACCCACTCGCTCCTCTCTCAGCCACCCAACGCCGACTACCACCTCTGTTCGGGTCGGGTCTTCCAATTTTCGGGTCGGGTCGAAAATCCGTGTCGGGCCAGTTCTGGTTCGATTTCCAAAAATTGTAGACTTTTGGTTTATTTCGTTATTTTTCTGATTTGAACAAATACTACACTTTGGCCGATAAAAAATATCCATCAATATTTTAGGCCTCCACAGTTGGAAAGATGGAAATAAATTCTTCTGGGCAGGGATGTAACTTAAATCCTTTTTACATCACACGAGAGACCAACACGTTCGGTAGGAAGGTGACTGAAATGACCAACAAATTATATGTTCGCAACCCCGATGTGATTGGAATGATTTTTTTTTTTTCAAAAGTTGAGCCCTCCGTAATTAAAACATTTACTGTTTTGGGTATGAATCCGAAGTTTTTATTTATATTCAATTGTTTCTAACCATTTGTTCTTGATAGCTTGCGAGGAACACTCACAAAAGTTAAAGAGGACGAGATATTCTTCAGAGATTATTTTATTGATGTTTCAATTGCTTTAATTCAGTTTTTATTTTAGTCTGTATTGTAATTTAATTTATTGTACTTGTGTAATTAATGAAATGTTTTGAATAGGTAGACAAAGATTAATAAACTAAAAAATGTAGTTTTAAAATTGGAAACCCGCCGCTAGTTGTATTTCTCAGGCTCGTTATGCATGTTTCAAAACCCTGCTAGTTTATTTATTTTAGGCCATGCATCTTTTAAGACTATTTGCATCATCCTTTTATTAGTTTTATATTCTCCAAACATGCATTTTTATTAACATAATAATTAACCTAAGTTTGACTGGGTAACCAAAAGTTAGTGGGTCTTAAAGGATGTCTAACCCCTTCACTTTAAGATAATAGAGAACTCTTACTCAGAATCTCATTAGTTTTGCAGACTATTAAATGAAGTTCACATTGCAACATTTAAAAAAAAAAACATATTTAGGTGTCCTAATTCACCGTAAAAAATAATTATGTGGTGACTCCTCGAACCCTTTAGCATTTCATCAATCCAGGGATCACCAATCAATATGTTGTGTTCCGTTCGGACCTTCCAGTAAAAAACGGGTGCGACATCATCTCATGTCATCAATAGACTTTCTCAAGCGAAGTTAGGGTTCGTTTCACCCTTTGAAAAACTCTGGGGTAGTAAACCTACAGTAAATCACTTTTGAGTATTTGGGTGTGTGTGCTACGTGTTTGTGCCAAGTCATATACGTAGCAAATTTGATAAAAAAGTGATAATGTATATCTTTGTGGGATACGACAGCCAAATGAAAGGGTGGAATTGTTGTGACCCAATAATTGAAAAGTGTTATACATCAAAAAATGTGGTATTCGATGAGGCAACATCATGGTGGTCACCTCAAAAGGAAGAGTTACCTGATTTCAAGGAAATATAAGAGAATTGGCAAAAGAAGCTGGGGGAGCTAATTTTTGAAGTATATCCAAATCCAGAAAAGGAAGATGAAGATCAAAGTGAGGAAGAAAATATTGAGGACAAGGTAATACAGAATCTATGGCAAACAGACATGCATCAAAGAGTAGAAGACCGTCAACCAGAAGGAGTAAGCCCACATCCTCAGTGATCGATAAGAGTTCGAAAGCCAAATCTCAAGTATGCCAATGATGTTATAGCTGAAGAAGAAAAGTTTAGAGAACTAGAGACATATGAAGAGGCATCCCATAACATCAAGTGGCTTGAAGCTATGAAAGAGGAGATAAGTGCTCTAGAGAAGAATCAAACATGGGAGCTAGTACCAAAGGAAGTAAAACCCATTTCCTGCAAATGGGTTTACAAGAAAAAAAAATAGAAACTAACCAAGAGGAAAGAGGAGAACCTGAATCACCTACACAAAAGGTATCTCCACAAAATAAAAATAAGAGTTCATGGCAAACTAGAGCTTGTGAAATTTCGGACGTGTTGCAAGAGAACGTCCAAGAAGAACCACAACTGCACCTAAGGATGTCTACATGGACAAAATGTCGAAACCCCAAGTACATAGATGAATCGTTAGCTGAGGTGGTCAAGATCAAAGGAGATACTACCTTTGAAGAAGCTCCAAAGCGTAGGGACCAGGGAAATATAATGGAAGAAGAGATTCAAAAAGAGCTTGGACATCCTGCCGTTTGCAGAGCTTCAAGAATCGCTCACAATGGATGCCAAAAAATAAATTAAGTTGGTGCTGAGGGGTTAAAAGTCATCACCAACTAATCTCCAAGACAATAGATAATCAATCTAGAATGTTTAAGTATTTCTAGAGAGTTGAAAGAACTCTAGAATGAAAGTTCTAGAGTGAAGTCTAGAAAGAATAACTCTAGAAATAATGGAAGAGTGCTTCCAAACAAAATGTAGTGAGAAATATTCTAGAATAGAGTGGTAAATATCCTAACTGGATTTTTCCATCACTACCTATAAATATAGGTGGTCTATTTGAGTTGTAAGTAAGTGAGTAGAAGTCCCTAAGTGTGAATCCAAAAAGTGTCCAAGTGAGTAGAAGTTCCTAAGTGTGCATCCAAAAAGTGTCCAAGTGAGTCTAAATTGTGTGTAAGCTAAAGTGTCCCCAAAAGTGTGTGTAAATACTTAAGTAAGCTTAAGTGTGAGTGTCAAGTGTTGGTAAAACAAAAGCGTAAGAACTTGGTGAATACTGTGGTCAAGTTATAGTATTCAAATCTTGGTGTAAGTACTTTTACAATAATAAAGTAATTACATTTTTAAGTATTGTGTTGTCTACCATAAGGATGTGGATGAGTATAAGTTATGGTTTAGGTAGGTCGAGGTATAGAAATGTTATACCCCGTGGTTCGGGCCGTGCGTGTGGGGCCGTGCGAGAAATTAGAGAAACACGCTCGTGGCACGAGAGCCGCGCGAGGGCGAGGCCGCGCGCGCGCGCGTGAATCTTGAGGCTGGTTCCAGCGCCGCGGCGCCGGGAAGCAGGGCCGCGGCGCCGAAAGATCCGAGGGTCCGCAGGAGTTGCGGCGCCGCGGCGCCGGGAAGCAGGGCCGCGGCGCCGAGGCGGGAAATTTGGGCGGAAAAACTTAGAAAGTCTGATTTTTGTTTTAAAAGAGGCCATGGGAGGGTGACAAGTGTCCCCATCCGATTGCTACATGCATTATATTGACCAAGACTTGGTCATTTCTTTCAACTTTTCATCTTTACACTCCATCTCTCTCTAAGTTAAAAAGCTCATCCTTCTCTCTAAATTCCCAAGAGGAATTCTAGCCTAAGGGAAAAATCTGAAAAGTGTAATAGGAAGGAAAGGTTATTACAAGCTTGTGAAGACTATTGTGGTGGTGTTCTTGGAGAAAAGGCTAGCAAGGTGTTGGAATAAGTTTGGCTAAAACTTAAGGTAACATTTCTTCTCTTGTAGTTGGTATTGGGTGTTGCATGTTTAATAGGAAGAACTTGTAGTTGGAAAAATGCACTTAGAGTAGTTGCATGTAAGAAATGGGGTTGATTATGAAAGAATTGGTTAGGGGATATTATGAGCATGTTGTTGCCTAAATACTACATTAGACTTGTTGGGTTAGTTGTTGTAACTTGTGGGGCTGAATTTTACACACCAAAGTTTAGGTGTGTAATCCTCTTGGTGTTGGTTGGTTGTTGAGCCTTAAACATGACATTTGAGCGTAAAAAAATCGACCTTGGAAAAGGTGGCAATGTAGGTAGAAACAAAGGAAACGCTGCCCAATTTTCCGTAGGAAATTGGTGACTTTAACTTGGAAATTCTGCATTGTAATTAGAGCTTGATAAACGTATGGTCATTTTAGGTTGACATACTACGTGCGTAAATTGGACTTAGCTTGTGGATTGACCGAAGAGGTATGTGGAGCTTTCTATCTCTTGAGCATGATTAGTTGTACCTATGTAGTACGGTAGACGTCAAGATTTGGAAATCTTCGTTTGTTATAAGTATTTGATACTTGCTTCGCTTTAAAAGAAAAGTATAAAAATCCCTTGGACTTAAGGAATGTGTTTTACTATTGTTTAACTCTAATATAACGGCTTTATGGGAGTTGGTTATATTAGCTTGTGAAAGTTTAATGGAGAAAGGTTTTGATGATTTGAACTTGTGGAAGGAAAATGGTTTTAAGGCATGAATTGCCTAAGGTTTTACAAGAAATGAAGTCACTTAATTTAGAAGCTTGAGATAGTTTTAAAAGGAAATGTGACTTGCTTTGAAAAGAAATCGTAACTTGATACTATGGTGATTAGTATCTTGGAATTTTGTATAAAAAGAGTTATTTCTTAAAAGGTTAGAGGTACATGATACTTGGGTTAAATTCCCGGATTTTTACTAAAAGACATGATCGTGCCTTAGGTATACTAAAATGAGAGGATGTATTAATACTATTAATAAGAAGTTAGTGATTCTTAACTTGCTTGAGTTATGATAGGCCAGAGTGCTTATGTTGTGATGTGATAGGCCTAGAGTGCTTATGTTATATTAGCCGGATGAGCTATGTTATATATATGTTTATATTGTTACGTAAACCCGGGTTATCATTTATGCCATGGATTTGCTACCCATGACGCGAGCGCGGCCAGTACTACGCGGATATGGACCATAGGATCCGTGCGGGTGAAATAGTCCCACGCGAGCACGCGATGGTACTTCACGGATCCACGGGATCCACGCGGTGAAATTGTCCCATGCGGGTGAAATAGTCCTATGACGAGGCGGATGACCTCATGCGGGTCCACAGACCTATGCGGGTGAAATAGTCCCGCGAGTAGGATTGCTTAATGATACTACGCGAGGTACCTGTTTTGATCGTGAGCCTCCTATTTTTATGCTATAAAACTTATACTTGTTACTCTCATTATTAGTAAGGCACAAGGCAACATAATTTGATTTTATCTATAACTTCAAAGACATTTTTGGACTTATGATATTACTACAAAGATTTTCCGATTTTACATACTTGATACGTTGTGTCGACCCCTTCTTCTGGGCTGCGTTCATGCCGCAGGTAAGGGAAAGCAGGTGATAGATCCTCATTCCTAGGATCTTGTACTCAGGTGTCAGGAGCTCCATTTCTTCGGAGGCTCGACTTTTGGTATGGTTCTCCCTGGAGTCGTTGATATTTTGTACATTCAGGGCATGACGGCCCTGTCCCGTCATAGTGTTATTCATTCTTAGAGGCATGTAGTCTTGTCAGAACTTGGTTTGTTAAGGATTTAACTGTTTGGTTTATGTACTTTTGGGTTAGCCATTTTGGGCTAGACTATTCTATATCTTAATGGTTGTTTATCTTGAGTTTATATTCCGCTGGTTTTCTCTGATGTTGTGTCACTAGGGTGCCCGTTAAGGCACCGGTCACGTCCGGTTCGGTCGTGACAAAAGTGGTATCGAGCGATTAATCCTGAAAGAGTCTACAGTCGTATCTAGTAGAGTCTTGATTATCGTGTGTTGTGCACCACATCTATAATCAGGAGGCTGCAGGATATTTAGGATTGGTTCCCATTCTTTCACTCTAAGATCGTGCAATAGAGTTGTGTTATAGGTTGAATTTCCTCTGACGTATTTTTCCTGTATCAGTTATGTCTCCGCGCAAGGCAACCGCAGCCCAGAAGGGCAAGGCAGTAGAGGGAACTACCAGTAGGGCACCGAGGGTCACCAGGCACGAGCCCTGGCCCTTACGACGAGGTGTTTGACAATGAAGTTCTACGACGTCGCCAACCCCAGCGAGTCGGGCAGCAGCGGCGCCATCGATACCGCGATACACCGAGCCTCCATCCAATGCCGAGGCGGAGGATATGGGCTACAAGGAGATAGCGCCATCGCCGAGATCGTGGCGAACGGGAGGATAGGTTGGAGATGCAGCCCGGCCAGACCTGTAGTTCAAAGACAGAGTCGCTAGCTCGAGACTGAGGGACTTTTTGACTTGTAGCCCACCAGAGTTTTACGGGTCGAGACCTGAGGATGATCCTCAGGAGTTTATCCGACAGTTGCAGCGGATCATGGCGGTGATCGGGGCTTCAGATCGAAGTCGGTGTGCTGAAGTTCGCATCGGCCGCGGATACGGCGCTTGACTAGTATGATTCTAGGGACCGCCCGGAGGGAGCACGCGCTTCACCGTTTGGGGCGAGTTCTCGAGGCATTCTTAGCCATTTCTTGCCACCGCAGATGAGAGGGCTCGCCGATAGATTTTGACGCCGAGGCAGAATGGGCGGACGGTCCGAATACAACGTGGAGTTTGATTCATTGGCTAGGTATGTGCCCGCATGGTAGCGTATATGGAGGCGGTGCACCGTTATGTCACACGACTCGATGATCACTTGGCGAGAGTTGCTCGGGTGGCTCTTCACCGCATGGACATTGCCCGCACGCAGCACATGCACTGCGCGGTGAACGCGAGGCCGACGGATCGGCGTGTATCGCGAGAAGAGGCCAGACAGCGGTCCTCTGGTAGTTTTAGGAGTAGACCACCCCAGCAGCAAACCAGATGTGCACCACATGGTCCGGCGCTCTCCACCATCTTCGGACGTCTGAGTATTCGGGAGCAGACAGGTTCCGTGGCTTCGTTTCGGAGGACGAGTTCCGAGATGAGGCCACCTATGCCTCGATGTGGTGATTGCCATTATGGGGGGTGTCGTGTTCCTCCAGGAGCTTGTTATTCTTGCGGCCAGCAGGGCCATTTGAGGAGAGATTGTCCGTCCAGAGGTGGCGGGAATATGATGGCTCACCAGCGGTCGATGGTTGGATCTTCATCGTCAGTGGCGATGCGCCCGAGGCGTGGTATTCACGACGCATGTGCCGCGGGGTCGTGGTAGAGGTTCCAGTTCCAGCGGTCCTCAGAACCGCATTTATGCTATGTCCAGCCGCCAGGACCAGGAGGCGTCACCCGATGTCGTCACAGGTACATTGTTGGTTTCTTGTTGTGATGTTTATGCTTTGATAGATCCAGGTTCTACCTTGTCCTATATATCTCCTCATATTGCTGGTAGAATAGGGATAGAGCCCGAGTCCATAGAATCCTTTGAGGTGGCTACGCCGGTCGGTGCTTCGGTGTTAGGCGAGCGTATATAAGGCTTGCCCGGTGACTATAGATGGTCGCCGACTTCTGCCGACTTGATAGAGTTGGACACGCATGCACTTCGATGTGATTATGGGTATGGATTGGCTAGCGTCTTGCTATGCCTATGTGGACTGTAGAGGGAGATTAGTTCGGTTCCAGTTTCCTGGTGAGCCGGTTATCGAGTGGAAGGGGAATACTGCATCGCCGAGGGGTAGGTTTATTTCTTACCTCAAGGCTAGGAAGATGGTACGGAAAGGGTATATTTACCATTTGGTTCGGGTATTCGATACTGAGGCTGAGACGCCGGACCTTCAGTCAGTTCCGGTGGTTAGAGAGTTTTCCGACGTTTTCCCAGACGAGCTTCCGGGTATCCCTCCTGAGAGGGAGATTGAGTTTTGCATCGATTTGGCACCAGACACTCGACCGATATCTATTCCGCCATACAGAATGGCACCTGCCGAGTTGAGGGAACTGAAAGACCAGCTGAAGGACTTGCTAGAAAAAGGCTTTATTAGGCCTAGTGTTTCTCCCTGGGGAGCGCCAGTGTTGTTTGTAAAGAAGAAAGATGGGACGTTGCGTATGTGTATTGATTACAGGCAGCTGAATAAGGTAACCATCAAGAATAGATATCCCCTCCCCAGGATTGATGATTTGTTTGACCAGTTGCAGGGGGCGAGATGTTTTTTCCAAGATCGATCTGCGATCTGGTTATCATCAGGTGCGTGTTAGAGAGGCAGATATCCCGAAGACTGCATTCAGGACCCGGTATGGGCACTATGAGTTCAGGGTAATGTCTTTTGGGTTGACCAACGCCCGTGATATTCATGGATTTGATGAATAGGGTGTTCAGGCCATTCTTGGATATGTTCGTTATAGTGTTCATTGATGATATCTTGGTGTATTCACGCACAGAGCGAGCATCTGATCATTTGAGGCGGTGTTGGAGTCCTCGGGACCGGATTATATGCCAAGTTCTCAAATGCGAGTTTTGGCTTGGCTTTCTTAGGACATGTTATCGAGCCGATGGTATTCGTTGATACAAAGAAAGATTGAGGCATCAGACTTGGCCTAGACCCACTACACCGGCAGTGCGCACTTGGCCTTGGTGTTATTAATGGAGGTTCGTGGAGAAGTTTGCTTCTATTTCAAAGATTTTGACTAAGTGACTCGAAAGCGGTATGTTCGTGGACGGATACTTGTGAGGAAAGTTTCCAGTTGCTAAAGGAGAAGTTGACGACCGCCCCCGTTCTTACTCTTCCAGAGGGTTTAGATGGATATGTGGTTTATTATGGCGCCAAAGCGGGTTGAGTGCGTGCTGATGCGACGGCAAGGTTATAGCTTATGCATCCCGGCTTAGGAAATATGAGAAGAACTATCCCACACATGACTTGGAGCTGGCAGCAGAGATTCATGCCTTGAAGATCTGGAGACATTATTTATATGGAGTTCATGTGGACATTTACACAGACCACAAGAGTCTCGATGCATCTTCACCGAGGGAGCGAACTTGCGGCGAGACGGTGGTTGGAGCTACTTAAGGATTACGATGTTGATATTCGTATCACCGGGAAGGCCAATGTAGTTGCAGATGCCCATAGTCGCGGTCGATGGGTAGTCTATCGATGTTCAGCAGAGAAAAGGGATATGGTCCGAAGTTACACCGATTAGCAAGCCTTGGGGTTCGTTTGGTTGATTCCGTTAGTAACGGAATTCGGGTTCGAAAGGTCGCCGAGTCTTCCATCTTCGAGGAGGTGAAGAGGCGACAGTATGAGGATCCGATTTTGGTACGGTACCGAGATGCAGCTCTCCAGGAAGAGAAGAGTCTATTTAAGGTAGCACGGATGGGTGCTAAGATTCGAGGCGGTTGTGTGTTCCCGATGTGACAGACTTCGTCAGCAGATTCTGGGGGAGGCACACAGTGATCGTTATTCGATTCATCCGGGGTCGACTAAGATGTACCATGACCTCAGGTGCATGTATTGGTGGGATGGTTTGAAGAGGGACGTGGCCGGTTTTGTTGCCCGATGTCCTAATCGGCGAGTTAATGTTGAGCACGAAGCGGTGAGCTATTACAGGTTATTGATATTCCGATGTGGAAGTGGGAGGTGGTCAACATGGACTTTATTACAGGGTTACCTCGCACCCAGAGGAGACATGATTCCATTTGGGTTATTGTTGACAGGCTGACGAAATTGTTGACACCCAATTTTGACCCTCCCGTCCAGTCATTAACTATAAAATTACACTAATTTTGTAGAATAATTTTTATGATTTTTTATAATAAAATGCAGCAAATAAAACATTAAATACAGGCATAAATAAACAATTTAATAATGGCATCGCATCTTACGTAAAGTTTCAAGCACTTAGAGTCTCGCGTCCGCGTTAATTGATTTCAAGCTCTGTCGTAATTCTTAAGTAATTAATAAATACATAAAATAAATAATTTAGCAACGACGTCGTGTCAAGTAGCATAGCCGCATTTAGTAATACGCAAGAGAATTTCATAATCATTTGTAATTTAAAATCAATTTTTTATTTAATAGCGTCGCATTTATAAGGCTTTAAACAATTCTTAAATATCGTACTTGCATTCGGCATTTAAGTAATTTAATATAAACTCAATGCATTTTTAATTTAACTTCGCAATAATGCAATAATAAGATTTTAGTAGCGCCGCATGCTAAAATATTAAGCATTAATTAAATAGCACGCCCATTTCATTCTTGTAATAATTTTAATAAAGCACCTAAATAATATAAGCAATTTATGTTATTAATTTAACACTAATTAAATACCTAAAATTAACTCCTAGAATTAAATACTTAATTAAAACTACCTAACTAATACCAAAATTCGCGACAAGCCCAATAATTTTCGTCCGATCAGTGACCCGATACCAGCGCCCATCCGCAAGCCCTTTATCATTTCCCTAATGCTCATTGCCTCAATTCATTTCACGCTTATATGCCTAGCACCCTTTCGCCTCACCTTCACTTCACCTAAAATCAACGAACCCTAAACCTAAAAGCAACCGCGCTCGCACCTTCCTCCCCATCGCACCCTGGCGGATTTCTCGGGAGAATCTGGTTTCTCTATACACACCCCCACCAGCGATTCCTTACCATATCCCTACCCGAATCTAACGACAAATGGTAAGAATCAATACTAAATCAGTCCTAAATAGCTCGGATCAAGCACAAATCAGCCCTTACTATTTACCTAACATGGAACTCAATTGGGCCTATATAAGAGCATGCAAAGGCATCGATTCGAGAGAGCGATCAAGAACCATGGCGAGTGTCGAACATAGGAGGGCGAGAAAGCGGGGCTCGGGAGGTGAAATATCAACAACACAACTGAGTCGGGATTCGAGGCGATGGATAGCACAACACGAAACATAGGCAGCAGAGCGAGCACGCATGAGCCTATCACGAGAGCTTAGTCGTGGTAGCGATCGAAGCATCGATTTGCATCCCTTAGCAGCAGTCAACTACTCGCATCAAGGATAGAACGTCCAAAAACTAGTAAGCATCGACACCTTTTAGTCAGGACCAGTCGACCTTTCATTCGCATCGCAAAACCCAAAACCCGTCGATTGGACCGACGACTTGATACGCTGCCCCGGGTCGCTGCCCGGAGAAGGTAAACCCATCGCCCTTTCCGTCCTGGATTATATTCACTGTTTGTTTTTTTTTTACTAATTAAGTATGTGATAAGCAATGTTAATGGCTATTTGTGTGTGCTGGCTGAACCTGTTAGATTAATAGTTGACACCATTAAGTTGGTTCAATAAATTGAAAGTCGAACATGTTTAATCAAGAGTTGATATCTGTTTGGACTTATTAAACCAGTGCTCTGCTTTGCTGGGTTAAACTTTGCATTCGATATATTTATGTGTCCCTTTCATTTGTGGCCATGCCTGATACTGGATTGCTATGGTTCATTGTCGCAAGTTTAAGGTTTAGTTACTGATTCACTGTCTTGGTTTAGATTGGAGTATCTCCCTGGCCTGTTTCTGATTTTATATGTATGACTGCCTGAAAATCGAGTATCGACAGCAGACTGTTACAAGTAGATCAGCTTATGTCCCTTAATAAATAGTTCTTTGTTATCATGTGGAGTATTCTGATCTGTCTTGTATCTAACCATATACTTTACATGAAGGACTCATCATATTTTGATTCTTATTAACCATATAATCTGCCCCATATGTTAGTTAGTCTTTGTTCGCATTTCTCAGTCCCTTATTTCTAAAGTGAAAAATGCTTTCCCTGCTTGCTGTTAGAAACATAACAAGGTTGAGTTGGTTGAATTAGGCAATCTGTACCTTCCACTGCTGCAATATATAGTTTGTGCATATATACATCTACCCCCTTGTCTTGGTGATAAAATGGCTCTTACTTGATCATTTATTTCTAGCAGAATGTTACCTTTAAGTGCTTGGCTCCTCATTTTATCTTATTTACCTACTGAACTGATTACGCGCATGCTTAATGATTAAATGGCATTTGGGTCAAGCACATAGATATCCGTCTAGCCAGAAATTCTCCTTTAGTTACCTAAGTATCTAAAAATGCACATCCCAGCTCTTGTCTATTCAATATTAGTTCGACCCTTATGATTTTTTGTCTCTGGTGCATTTTCTTGTTGGTTGTCTCCTGAATAAGACTGTTGGTGTGCTCTGTCATGCATTGTCACCTTCAAGTTGTCAATGGATTATTCTAGCATATAAGATTGCTCTTCGTGTCACCTTCTCATGTTTTACTCCCTACATGAATAAGAAAAAAAAACTGCATTTCCTTTCAACTTGCTTTCTGTCGGGTAATTAGATATACCCCTATCCATCATATTTCATGTTGTGCCTAAGGTCTCCCTCATGAGGCCCACTTCCATCCCTGTAAGATTTTGGTCATATAGCTGCATATGTGAGTAAGAGTGTATCACAAATTGATTGTATGCATGGATATGCCTTCTGATCCTCACTGTTTTCTTATGGATACATTGGGTGTGAGATGCATTATGTTTGCTAAATGCTTAGTTATTGGTTAAGCCCACTTTGCTTGCTGCTTGCTGTTTATTTTCTGCTACCTGCGACTTGCTGTCTGCTGACCCTCACTGTTATTCATGGATACGCTGAGTTCTATTTTTTTAAATGCTTGTTTATTAATTGACAAAGTAGGGTATGTTATGTTGAATATCTTCTATGCTAAATTCTGGGTTGATACTAATCTTTATCTTTTCTTATTTTTTACATGGCACGCATCGGAGCAAAACGAAGAGTCTCACGGCGAGACTCATCGCGAGCCACTTCAAATGGCAACCCGCGTCTATGTGCACCCGCATTCGCATTCCCGCTTCACGGATTCCAAAACAAATAGGGCGGATTGATATTGTCATCCGGCACAATCCTCTTACTCTCTCGATCCCATCCGCTTAAAGTTTGTGTCTTTTATTTACTGTAATTTTATCACTAAATTTGTAATTAATAGGATGTCTAGAATAATTAGCCTTTAAACATATAAGTGGGGGAAGGTAATTTAAAGTTCATCGCTTAACTTACTTGCCTTTTAGGATTGTCATGCATGTCTAATTTTTGCCAAAATAATTTAACTTGCATTATAAAACCAACATTTTGTGTATTAAAATCCACAACAGATTTCTTCCTAAACTCCCAAAATCATCTTAAAACATCTCTTATATAATATTGTACGCAGGCTAGGCAAGATTAATTTAGCTAGCAAAATACACATAATTAGTCCATAAAGCATTCTCTTAGCATTCTTTAGCACTTCCACTACTTTTAGCGCTTTAAATCACCCCCTGACGTTTAATACCTTTAGCATTTTAGCATTTAGCACCCTTTAGCATTTTTAGCACCTCTTTTAGCATTTTGCACTTTTAACACCCTTTATTTTTAGCACCCTTTACCTTTAAAGTTAATCCCTTAGCACCCTCTTAATATTTAGGCACCCTAGCACTACTTTGTTTACACTTAGCACTTTTAAATTGCTAGCACTTTTGTTAAGCGTCTTTAACATTTAATATTTTAGCACCTCTTAGCATTCTTTCGCATATAGCACCTTTTGCCCTTTTAGACTTGAGCACCTTTAAAACCCTTTTAAACATTTTAGCATTTATTTTATTTCCCAACATTTTATTAAGCGGGAAGATCTTTTACTTTGCATTTTTAAAAATATAATAATTACCCTAGGTTTGGCAGGACAACCGCAAGTTAGCGGATCTTAGAGGGTGCCTAACCCCTTCCCTCTAGATTAATAAAGAACCCTTACCCAGAATCTCATTAAGTTTAGCAGACCATTAAAATGGAGTTAATGTTTTACTTCAAACTAGTTAAACATTTAGGTGTCCTAATTCACCCAATTAATTAGGTGGCGACTCCGCGAACCCTTAGCATTCCAACAACCCTTTAGCATTTTAGCACCCTTTTAAACTTTAGCATCTTTTGCAATTTTAGCATCCTTTTAGCATTTTTAAAACCTTTAAGCCTCTTAAACTTTATTAGCATTTTATTATTTATTTTCTAACATTTTGCATTTTGAGCAGGGCTCGCTATTATTTAAATAATGCCGCGGCCGGAAATGGGCGCGACAGAAATGGAGACTCCACTGGGAATTTTAGGTTCTTAACCATAACAGACCTAGGGTTATTATTTGGCAATTATTTTGCATTTAATTTTTGTGTATTGTATTTTGTTTATTTTTTGCTACCGCTTTCTTGCTTCCTTAAAGCGGCATTAGTTCATATTTCTTCCACTGGAAAATTCACACAATCACACACTACATGCGAGGTGCGCTTGGTGCATCGAAAATTCTTTCTTCAAAATCCAAATTTAGGAGAGTCGGTAATATCACGTGGAGTGCGGTCTAACCGTGGCGCGTAGCCTTCTACGCTCGAGTTGTCCGCTCTGAACCTTGCGTCTAGAAAAGCAATTCTTAGAAACTTAAGATAGAGCTATGCCACCCTTATTTTAGGGCATGCGTGCATTTACCTTAGGTGGGTCGGTCCTTGGCATCGACACCACAATTAGGAAGACACAAACTTGTCGACGGGTTTCTCAACCCAACGACCAACCAAAGATATGTGCGGCGTGGCAATGATAGACAAATCCAAACCCAATCATGACATGCTGAAATTGGGAAAAGTGCACCGTCGTTTGGTCGCCATTTCCAACAAAGGCATTATAGTTGGGCGACTTGGACAAATCCGTCATAATCTCGCATAAGTGGCGTTTAGGCTTACTGCGGCATAAAGAGGTCCCTGCGTGTTAGGAAGCGTTTGAATGTGCTATGTGTGATATATACGCTACATACCGCAAACTATGTGCTTTATGCTAACATCGGTTGTTGCATTTTTAGAAAATTTATCATCCTCCCCAAAGATCGGTTCGTATTTGACTCAACAATGCCGGGCATCCACACTTCACCGAGTCCGAGGCGAAATGATGATATGGTGGCTCGGGCGTCTGAGCCAAATGGTTGGGAATTATTCCTGTCGTAAAGAACCTTGAGAAGGAGGAATATCATCGATCGGAAGAATGTATTGCACACCGCTGCGACAAATTGGCGATATGCGAGTTGAGATGGAGAGGCTACGGAATCGACCAACCTATCCATTAGTTTGAATACCCCTATGCGGATCAAAGGGCCCTACTTCACAAACCATCCCGGATCGACCTCCGCGCGCATATCTCCCGAACTCTCCACAAGGCCACGATCACCGAACTAACCGCCCGCCGCCCGGTGACCCTCAACCCCACCTTCAAATGACCTCACTGCCCGTATACCTCGGCCCCGCTTTACTTCACCATAATCAGCCACTGTCGCCAACCAATACCCACGCACCACGCCATTACGGCCCGGAAACAACCCGGACAACTAACATGCGAAGCCCGGCCTTTTACCGTCCGTGCTTCGCGAGAAGGGGATCATTACGAAGAAATGGAGAGAAGTCAGAGCCAAAATGGGCGAGGCGTGGCGAAGAAATTCATAGTCCGAAGAAGCGGTTCGGGCATGCGATCGGACAAAGGTCACGAAGGACTAGACTACGAGGATCTTTGCATGCATCAGGCGATGGAGCGCGAATGGGTACAAGGTGCGAAGTTTGAACTATTTGATGGAAAAGGAACCCCGTGCACACACGAGGTCATATTGCTACAAGCTAATCGGGGTAGGGAAGAACCCGGTGATGCATTATGAAGTTGTTCATTCGAGCTTGGCCGCGAGGCACTAGATTGGTATACCGGCCAAGATCGCGGAAATGGCACAATGGAATCGTTGGCGATTTTGTGGGCGATTCCATTCAACTGAAACCGTTGTGGACAGGTTCTACTTAATGAAGTTGGAGAAGAAGACTACAGAAACATTCAGAGAATCGCCATGAGGTGGCGTTGAGCGGCCGAAAGTGCAACCACCCGTGGTGGAAGTGAGATGACCACATTATTCGTACAATCTTTGAAGGATGCACCTCTTATGAAGCGGATGATAAAGCGTCGTGGCGGAATTTTGCGGAAGTTATTAGAATGGCGACCGTGAAGAAAGTATTAAAGCGGTAGGATTACAAATCGCGGCATAGGCAACTAATAAGGCGATTGATCGAGGACACTTCTGAGTACTTCACGAGAGGAAGAAAGAGCGGTTTCCTTCCATGTTTGTACAAGAACGCAAACCGAAGCATTCATAACATACCAAACCCATCATACTACCCCAACTACCACGGCCTATATATAACACTTCGCACGTTTATCACGCGCGCAGATCCACCCGAAGCCGCCCAGCGAATAGAGCACCCAATGCGCGAGCAAATAAGAATTTTGAAGGAAAACCACCCAAAGTTTGCACCCCACTGAACCCGTACCTCGAATATATGAAAGGTTGCGGTGTAGCCTAATCAACCGATTCGGAAGGATCACGACCCGTCCCAAGATGGTATGATGAGAACAAGCGCTGCGCGTATCACTCGATAGCCCGGGACATGACAGAAGGTTTCCACTCCTCGGGGGCAGAATCGAGGCACGATCGAGAAGGGTAATTCGGTAAAGGATCACGCCCCAAATGTGCATGACAACCCCTTGCCAAACCACGGCCACGTCAATGTGCACCTGATAACCTTAGATGAGTAATACACTCCCCTGCTATGCCCATTCCGCCTCGAATCGGTCATTTATCCGAGCGTGCACCACGCGAGGCCGGAAGAGGAGATAGCGAGCGGGAAGACCCGGCCATCCACGAGCGAGCATGAAGGCGTATTGATTGGATTTGCACCTGTCTTGGTCCGCCAGAGCTGGATAGGAAAAAGCGATTTATTTTAGCGAATAATTTATAAACTCATATTTAAGCTTTAATAATGTTTTCTTTCGATTGCTTGTAATGAACTACGTTTGACTGATTCCCAGTGGATACGTGGCGCCGTCTCGGCGGTCCAGCGTCTAGAAATTTTAATTTTTACCCAATATTCGCTTGTAATGAACTACGTTCGACTGATTCCCTCGTGAGGATCGTGGCGCCTAAATCGGCCGGTCACGCATTAGGAAACTTTCCCTTTGCTTTGAAAATGACAAGAATACACATAGCCTACAAGCAACTACATTGAGACCCATTTTAGGCGGACCGCTTTTCAAAGCGGGACGGTGTAGGAAACGATGGGGTTGCAAGTCGAACAAGCGCACGCGAATATCAAGGAACAAGCGGCAAAGTCAAATATGAATCGACCCCCCGAAAACTCACAAATTTTTCTTTGGCGCGGTCTTTTAATATTAACGAAGCATAAAGTGCAGTAAAGCAGAAAATCGGCGAAAAGTCTCTTGAAGCGAGAAGCGAAAGCGAGAGGATGACAACAATCCAAAGTCGCGGCAAGAGCGTGGCAGAAAGGAGCATCAACAATCAGCAGTCAAAGTTCAGAGTTCCGCAACAAAACCTAGCGCATCAACTCGAGCATAAAGTCAAATTGGCAACCCACGCATCGCGCACAGCAAAGGCATCATGGCAATTCGTCATTTCCGGCGTTCGTGTCGTTGCAAAGACAACATCTCGGGGATGACATCTCTGCCCGTAAAATTGCACTTCATATGTATTTATCATTTCATTTAAGCGGTATACACTAACGTCTTTTCTCAAGCTTAGCTTGCAGGAGCATTTATCCTACAGGAGCAGCAGCAACACGTCCGAGCAGCGGCGTGATCGAAGTCCACGCAGCGGCGCCCGGCCCGCGTCCGAACAGCGTGTCGGCAAGTCCAGCAGCGACACGGCGGCAATCGTCCGAACGGCGTGATCGGCAAGTCCACGCAGCGGCGCCGGCACGTCGGACAACGGCGTAATCGGCAAGTCCATGCAGCGGCGGCGGCAACACGTCCGGACAACGGCGTAATCGGCAAGTCCGTGCAGCGGCGCCGCGACACGTCCGGACAGCGTAATCGGCAAGTCCGTGCAGCGAAGCCGGCGGCAACACGTCCGGACAACGGCGTGTCGGCAAGTCGCGCAGCGGCCGGCGGCACGTCCGGACAACGGCGTAATCGGCAAGTCCATGCAACACCAGCGGCAATACGTCCGAGCGGCGGCGTGATCGAAGTCCACGCAACGGCGCCGCGGCACACGCCCGTCGGAACGGCGTGTCGGCAAGTCCACGCAGCGACGCCCGGCGGCACGCCCGGACAACGGCGTGTCGGCAAGTCCATTAGCGGCGCGCCCGGAATACGTCGAGACGGCGGCGTTAGTCCACGCAACGACGCCGGCAATACGCCCGGTAACAATCGTCGGCGGCGGCGTTATCGGCCGCATGACGCCAACGATACACGCCCAAGCGGCGGCTATCGGCGCAACAAGTCCGCAGCGCCATCATCGATATCACGCGAGGGCGATTTCTATACTCGAAATTGCATTTCTTACGCATGCTTTATTATTACGTCTTAGCGGTTATGCACTAACTCTTTCTTGAGCTTTAGTATACGAGGACAATTGCAGCAAGGACAACATACGCGTTCACAATCGCAAATGCGTGCAGGACGAAAATCACAGCATTCGCAACATCGCATCAACACAATAGGCATCGCGTTTTGCAGGATAACCTTTTCTATTCACAGTTACATTGTTTTTAAAATTATTTTGCCTTAGCAGTTATGCACTAACCGTTTGTTCAAGTCTTAGCATGCGGCGAGGAGCACAGCGTGGATTTTCTCTTCTGACGGGCAATGGCTGGGGGCCAACCTTCCCAACGATTGGCGAAGCGGCCTCAGCGTCGGTCGCTCGCGTCACCATAGAACCCGGCCACAAGCCATGCGATGCACCCGGGTTCAAGCCCATTTATTCTTTTACTTTTTGCACCATAGCCTAGTGTCATCATAACTCGACACTGGGACAGCTTTAAGTCCGCGTTAGCCCGCCTTGGTGTTTTGACCATGGTAACCCAGTGTCGTCATAACTCGACACTGGGACAGCTTTGAGTCCGCCTTAGCCCGCCTTAGTGTTTTGACCATGGTATCCCAGTGTCGTCATAACTCGACACTGGGACAATTTTTGATTTTTGCGTCAGCCTTGTCTACCTGCCCAGCATTTCTGCAATTCTGAAGATCGAGACAAAATTGGCTATGAGTCAACGTCTTTGTCCGAAGATTCTTCCATCATCTCCATACAAAGAGGGACATCTGTTGACACCCAATTTTGACCCTCCCGTCGATTAACTATAAAATTACACTAATTTTGTAGAATAATTTTTATGATTTTTATAATAAAATCGACAAATAAAACATTAAATACAGGCATAAATAAACAATTTAATAATGGCATCGCATCTTACGTAGAGTTTCAAGCACTTAGAGTCTCGCGTCCGCGTTAATTGATTTCAAGCTCTGTCGTAATTCTTAAGTAATTAATAAATACATAAAATAAATAATTTAGCAACGACGTGTCAAGTAGCATAGCGCATTTAATGTAATACGCAAGAGAATTTCATAATCATTTGTAATTTAAAATCAATTTTTTATTTAATAGCGTCGCATTTATAAGGCTTTAAACAATTCTTAAATATCGTACTTGCATTCGGCATTTAAGTAATTTAATATAAACTCAATGCATTTTTAATTTAACTTCGCAATAATGCAATAATAAGATTTTAGTAGCGCCGCATGCTAAAATATTAAGCATTAATTAAATAGCACGCCCATTTCATTCTTGTAATAATTTTAATAAAGCACCTAAATAATATAAGCAATTTATGTTATTAATTTAACACTAATTAAATACCTAAAATTAACTCCTAGAATTAAATACTTAATTAAAACTACCTAACTAATACCCTTAAATTCGCAGCCCCACAAGCCCAATAATTTTCGTCCAGTCCGTGACCCAATACCCGACGCCCCCCATCCGCAAGCCCTTTATCATTTCCCTAATGCTCAGGCCCCCAGCCCAATTCATTTCACAGCCCTTATATGCCTAGCAGCCCTTTCACCTCACCTTCACTTCACCTTCCTAAAATCAACGAACCCTAAACCTAAAAGCAACCGCCGCACCTCGCACCTTCCCCTCCCCATCGCAGCACCCTAGCCCGGATTTCTCGCCGGAGAATCCGGGGTTTCCTTTATACACACCCCCCAGCCAACGATTCCTTACCATATCCCTACCCAAATCTCGTCAACAAATGGTAAGAATCAATACTAAATCAGTCCTAAATAGCACGGATCAAGCACAAATCAGCCCTTACTATTTACCTAACTTGGAACTCAATGGGGGCTATATAAGAGCATGCAAAGGCATCGATTCGAGAGGAGCAGTCAAGAACCCTTGGCAGCAGTGTCGAACATAGGGAGGGGGCAGGAAAACAGGGCTCAGGAGGGTGAAATAGCAACAACACAACTGAGTCGGGGGATTCGAGGGGCAGTGGATAGCACAATACGAAAAACATAGGCGAGCGAGCGAGCACGATGGAAACTATCACGAGAGCTTAGTCGAGTAGTCGTGGCGTCGATTTGCATCCCTTAGCGGCGATCGACTACTCGCGTCGAGATAGAACGTCCAAAAACTAGTAAGCATCGACACCTTTTAGTCGGGACGATCGACCTTTCATTCGCATCGCAAAACCCAAAACCCGTCGATTGGACCGGCGACTTGATCGCGCCCGGTCGCTGCCGGAAAGGTAAACCCATCGCCCTTTCCGTCCTGGATTCTATTCACTGTTTGTTTTTTTTTTACTAATTAAGTATGTGATAAGCAATGTTAATGGCTATTTGTGTGTGATGGCTGAACCTGTTAGATTAATAGTTGACACCATTAAGTTGGTTCAATAAATTGAAAGTCGAACATGTTTAATCAAGAGTTGATATCTGTTTGGACCTATTAAACGATCTTTCTGCTTTCTTTGGGTTAAACTTTGCATTCGATATATTTATGTGTCCACTTTCATTTGTGGCCATGCACGATCTTTGGATTGCTATGGTTCATTGTCGCAAGTTTAAGGTTTGAATTCTTGATTCATTTATCTTGGTTTAGATTGGAGTATCTCCACGGCTCATTTACGATTTTATATGTATGACTTTGAAAATCGAGTATCGACAATGATATTACAAGTAGATCGACTTATGTCCCTTAATAAATAGTTCTTTGTTATCATGTGGAGTATTCGATCATGCTTGTATCTAACCATATACTTTACATGAAGGACTCATCATATTTTGATTCTTATTAACCATATAATCACCTTATATGTTAGTTAGTCTTTGTTAGCATTTCTCGGTCCACTTATTTCTAAAGTGAAAAATGCTTTCACGCTTCTTTATTAGAAACATAACAAGGTTGAGTTGGTTGAATTAGGCAATCTGTACCTTCCACTGCTGCAATAGATAGTTTGTGCATATATACATCTACCCCCTTGTCTTGGTGATAAAATGGCTCTTACTTGATCATTTATTTCTAGCAGAATGTTACCTTTAAGTGCTTGGCTCCTCATTTTATCTTATTTACCTACTGAACTGATTACGCGCATGCTTAATGATTAAATGGCATTTGGGTCAAGCACATAGATATCTTTGTCTAGCCAGAAATTCTCCTTTAGTTACCTAAGTATCTAAAAATGCACATTCCAGCTCTTGTCTATTCAATATTAGTTCGACCCTTATGATTTTTTGTCTCTGGTGCATTTTCTTGTTGGTTGTCTCCTGAATAAGACTGTTGGTGTGCTCTGTCATGCATTGTCACCTTGAGTTGTCAATGGATTATTCTAGCATATAAGATTGCTCTTAGTGTCGATTTGAATTAATTGCAGTACCACCTTCATGTTTTACTCCTACATGAATAAGAAAAAAGCGCATTTCCTTTCAACTTGCTTTGTGGGTAATTAGATATACCACATCCATCATATTTCATGTTGTGCCTAAGGTCTCCTCATGAGGCCCACTTCCATCCACTGTAAGATTTTGGTCATATAGCTGCGTATGTGAGTAGAGTGTATCACAAATTGATTGTATGCATGGATATGCCTTACGATCCTCATTGTTTTCTTATGGATACATTGGGTGTGAGATGCATTATGTTTGCTAAATGCTTAGTTATTGGTTAAGCCCACTTTGCTTAACGCTTCTTGTTTATTTTTACGCTACTGCGACTTGTATCTGTGACCTCACATTATTCATGGATCTTGAGTTTATTTTTTAAATGCTTGTTTATTAATTGACAAAGTAGGGTATGTTATGTTGAATATCTTACATGCTAAATTCAGGTTGATACTAATCTTTATCTTTTCTTATTTTTACATAGCGCATCGAGCAAAGCGAAGAGTCTCACGTGAGACTCATCGCGAGCCACTTCAAATGGCAACCAGCGTCTATGTGCAGCGTTCGCATTCGACTTCACGGATTCCAAAACAAATAGGGCGGATTGATATTGTCATCCGGCACAATCCTCTTACTCTCTCGATCCCATCCGCTTAAAGTTTGTGTCTTTTATTTACTGTAATTTTATCACTAAATTTGTAATTAATAGGATGTCTAGAATAATTAGCCTTTAAACATATAAGTGGGGGAAGGTAATTTAAAGTTCATCGCTTAACTTACTTGCCTTTTAGGATTGTCATGCATGTCTAATTTTTGCCAAAATAATTTAACTTGCATTATAAAACCAACATTTTGTGTATTAAAATCCACAACAGATTTCTTCCTAAACTCCCAAAATCATCTTAAAACATCTCTTATATAATATTGTACGCAGGCTAGGCAAGATTAATTTAGCTAGCAAAATACACATAATTAGTCCATAAAGCATTCTCTTAGCATTCTTTAGCACTTCCAGCCCTTTTAGCGCTTTAAATCACCCCCTGACGTTTAATACCTTTAGCATTTTAGCATTTAGCACCCTTTAGCATTTTTAGCACCTCTTTTAGCATTTTGCACTTTTAACACCCTTTATTTTTAGCACCCTTTACCTTTAAAGTTAATCCCTTAGCACCCTCTTAATATTTAGGCACCCTAGCACTACTTTGTTTACACTTAGCACTTTTAAATTGCTAGCACTTTTGTTAAGCGTCTTTAACATTTAATATTTTAGCACCTCTTAGCATTCTTTCGCATATAGCACCTTTTGCCCTTTTAGACTTGAGCACCTTTAAAACCCTTTTAAACATTTTAGCATTTATTTTATTTCCCAACATTTTATTAAGCGGGAAGATCTTTTACTTTGCATTTTTAAAAATATAATAATTACCCTAGGTTTGGCAGGACAACCGCAAGTTAGCGGATCTTAGAGGGTGCCTAACCCCTTCCCTCTAGATTAATAAAGAACCCTTACCCAGAATCTCATTAAGTTTAGCAGACCATTAAAATGGAGTTAATGTTTTACTTGAACTAGTTAAACATTTAGGTGTCCTAATTCACCCAATTAATTAGGTGGCGACTCATGAACCATAGCATTCCAACAACCCTTTAGCATTTTAGCACCCTTTTAAACTTTAGCATCTTTTGCAATTTTAGCATCCTTTTAGCATTTTTAAAACCTTTAAGCCTCTTAAACTTTATTAGCATTTTATTATTTATTTTCTAACATTTTGCATTTTGAGCAGGGCTCGCTATTATTTAAATAATGTCGCGTAGGAAATGGCGCGACAATCACTTTCTTCCGGTCGGGCGGCGTTTTGGTAGGACTATGCGGATTATATATTAGAGATTGTGAGATTGCGAGTCGGTGTCGATTATATCGGATAGAGGCCAGTTCACGGCTAACCGGAGGTCCTTCCGAAGGGATTAGGGACAGTGAGTCTCGTGCGGCATTTCATCCTCGGAGCGGACGGACGGTAGCGCGCAATCCGGACAACGAGGATATCTTTGCGGGCTTGTGTTATTGATTTGAGGTAGTGGGAGGATCATTTACCTCTTGTAGTTTGCTTATAACAACGGCTACCATTCTAGTGTTCGGATGGCGCGCATGAGGCCTTATACGGGAGGAAGTGCAGTCGCGATAGGTTGGTTTGAAGTGGGAGAAGTGCGATTAATCGGGCGATTTGGTTCAGTGACGATGGATAAGGTGAAGCTTATCGGGAGGCGGTTATTAGCGATCGAGTCGGCGAAATCATATGCAGATCATCGGCGTCGACAACAGAGTTTGAGGTTAATGATTGGGTCTTTACGAAAGTGTCACCCGTGAAGGGTGTGATGAGATTTGGGAGGAAAGGAACTTCGGCCCAGTACATTGGGCGTGTCGGATGTCAGAAGAGTGGGCAAGGTTGCCTATGAGTTGGATCTGCCGTCCGATCTTGGTGATACATCCGATTTTCACGTGTCTATGTTCGGAAATGCATTAGAGATCCGTCTAGAGTACACCCGATTCGGGATGTCCGGTGTGGAGGAGTTATCGTATGAGAGAGTCCATAGCGATACTCGATCGTCGGGTTAGGCGACTTGGACGAAGGGCGTGGCTTCCGTCGAGTCTTATGGCGGAGCGAGCGAGGAGGAAATGGCGTGGGAGCAGAGGATGACATGATGAAGAAGTATCCTCACTTATTCCCTACACCTCCAGGTAACCCACTTTCCTGCTTGTTAGTTTTGATTTAGCAATTGTGCTTAAGTATTGTTGTGGATCGGGGAGCATTCTTATTTGAAAGGAATAGCTAAGAAGATATGTTTATATTGTGTTTTGTGTAAGACTAGAAGGAACATTCGGGACGAATGTTTCTAAGGGGGGGAGAATGTTATACCAGTAGTTCGGGCGTGCGTGTGGGCCGTGCGAGAAGTAGAAACACGTTCGGGGGCACGAGCGCATGGCGGGGCGAGACATGGCCAAGGCGAGTGAAGTGCGGTGGCCGAAGTTCAGTAGTGGCGAAAGATCCAGGTCGCGGGGATTCACGCGCCACGGGAAGCGAACCTAGTGGCGCGGAAATTTGGGCGGGAAAAACTTAGAAAGTCTGATTTTGTTTTAAAAGAGGCCATGGGAGGGTGACAAGTGTCCCCATCGATTCTACATGCGTTATATTGACCAAGACTTGGTCATTTCTTTCAACTTTTCATCTTTACACTCCATCTCTCTCTAAGTTAAAAAGCTCATCCTTCTCTCTAAATTCCCAAGAGGAATTCTAGCCTAAGGGAAAAATCTGAAAAGTGTAATAGGAAGGAAAGGTTATTACAAGCTTGTGAAAACTATTGTGGTGGTGTTCTTGGAGAAAAGGCTAGCAAGGTATTGGAATAAGTTTGGCTAAAACTTAAGGTAACATTTCTTCTCTTGTAGTTGGTATTGGGTGTTGCATGTTTAATAGGAAGAACTTGTAGTTGGAAAAATGCACTTAGAGTAGTTGCATGTAAGAAATGGGGTTGATTATGAAAGAATTGGTTAGGGGGATATTATGAGCATGTTGTTGCCTAAATACTACATTAGACTTGTTGGGTTAGTTGTTGTAACTTGTGGGGCTGAATTTTACACACCAAAGTTTAGGTGTGTAATCCCCTTGGTGTTGGTTGGTTGTTGAGCCTTAAACATGGCATTTGAGCGTAAAAAAATCGACCTTGGAAAAGGTGGCAATGTAGGTAGAAACAAAGGAAACGCTGCCCAATTTTCCGTAGGAAATTGGTGACTTTAACTTGGAAATTCTGCATTGTAATTAGAGCTTGATAAACGTATTGTGGTCATTTTAGGTTGACATACTACGTGCGGTAAATTGGACTTAGCTTGTGGATTGACCGAAGAGGTATGTGGAGCTTTCCTATCTCTTGAGCATGATTAGTTGTACCTATGTAGTACGGTAGACGTCTGAGATTTGGAAATCTTCGTTTGTTATAAGTATTTGATACTTGCCGTTTTAAAGAAAAGTATAAAAATCCCTTGGACTTAAGGAATGTGTTTTACTATTGTTTAACTCTAATATAACGGCTTTATGGGAGTTGGTTATATTAGCTTGTGAAAGTTTAATGGAGAAAGGTTTTGATGATTTGAACTTGTGGAAGGAAAATGGTTTTAAGGCATGAATTGCCTAAGGTTTTACAAGAAATGAAGTCACTTAATTTAGAAGCTTGAGATAGTTTTAAAAGGAAATGTGACTTGCTTTGAAAAGAAATCGTAACTTGATACTATGGTGATTAGTATCTTGGAATTTTTGTATAAAAAGAGTTATTTCTTAAAAGGTTAAGTACATGATACTTGGGTTAAATTCCCGGATTTTTACTAAAAGACATGATCGTGTCTTAGGTATACTAAAATGAGAGGATGTATTAATACTATTAATAAGAAGTTAGGTGATTCTTAACTTGCTTGAGTTATGATAGGCCGGTAGTGCTTATGTTGTGATGTGATAGGCCGGTAGTGCTTATGTTATATTAGCCGGATGAGCTATGTTATATTTATGTTTATATTGTTACGGGTAAACCCCGGGTTATCATTTATGCCATGGATTTGCTACCCATGATGCGAGTGCGACGCTTGTACTCATGCGGATCTGGACCATAGGATCCATGCGGGTGAAATAGTCCCATGCGAGTACGCGATGGTACTCATGCGGATCCACATGATCCATGCGGGTGAAATAGTCCCATGCGGGTGAAATAGTCCTATGACGAGGCGGATGACCTCATGCGGGTCCACAGGACCTATGCGGGTGAAATAGTCCTAGGAGTAGGATTGCTTAATGATACTTCGGGCGAGGTACCCTGTTTTGATCGTGAGCCTCCTATTTTTATGCTATAAAACTTATACTTGTTACTCTCATTATTAGTAAGGCACGGTCTGACATAATTTGATTTTATCTATAACTTGACATTTTGGACTTATGATATTACTCTGATATTTTCGCTTTACATACTTGGTACGTTGTGTCACGACCCGCCGGGGGCTGCGTTCATCTGCGAGTAAGGAAAGCGGTGATAGATCCTCATTCCTAGGATCTTGTACTCGAGTGTCGGGAGCTCCATTTCTTGAGGCTCGACTTTTGGTATGGTTCTCCTGAGTCGTTGATATTTTGTACATTCGGGGCATGGCGGCCCTGTCCCGTCATAGTGTTATTCATTCTTAGAGGCCTGTAGTCTTGTCAGAACTTGGTTTGTTAAGGATGTAACTGTTCGGTTTATGTACTTTTGGGTTAGCCATTTTGGGCTAGACTATTCTATATCTTAATGGTTGTTTATCTTGAGTTTATATTCCGCTGGTTTTCTCTGATGTTGTGTCACTAGGGTGCCCGGGTTAAGGCACCGGTCACGGATCCGGGTTCGGGTCGTGACAAGAAATTGGGTAGATATTTTAGTAGACAATGAGCTAAGGGATCAGGTGGTAGAGGTTAGGAGGGTCAATGACAGGAAGATGATGATTAAGTTGATAGTTGGAGGGTCCACTATGAACATTATTAGTGCTTACGCACTGTAGGCGGGCTTGGATAAGGAGGAGGAGAAGAGACACTTTTGGGAGGATTTGGACGAGGTGGTGGGAGGTATACTACCCACTGAGAAGTTACTTGTATGAGGGGAATTCAATGGATATATCGGGTCACTTTCGGGGGGTTATGACTACGTGCATGAAGGTTTTGGCCTCGGGGACAAGAATGGAGGAGACGTCTCACTTTTGGAGTTCGCTAGAGCTTTTGGGATGGTGATAGCCAATTCGAGGTTTCTGAAGAAGAAGGACCACTTGGTGACTTTTCGTAGTTCGGTGGCTAAGACTCAGACAACTTTTTTGCTCCTTAGAAAGGTTGATAATAATCTTTGTAACTACTGTAAGGTTATTCCGAGGGAGTATGGTACAATACGACATAAGTTCTTGGTGATGAATTTAGAGATCAAGATGGAGAAGAATATAAGGGTTGTGAATGGCAGGCTAAGAATCAAATGGGACATGTTGACCATGGCTAGTTCAAAATAGATGAGGGAAAATTTGATGGTTAAGGGGGCTTGGGAGTAGTGGGGATACGACTGGTATGTGGGACAAGACAGCTAGTTGCATTTTGGAGGTAGCTAGAGAAGTGCTAGGAGTATTGTGGGGTAACTGTGGTGGGAATCGAGGGAACTGATGGTGAAATGGTAAAATTCAATAGAAGATGAAAGCAAAGAAAGTGGTGTATGCGAAATTGGTAGAAAGTAAGGATGAGGTGGAGAAGTGGACGAATAGCGAATTGTATAAGATGGCGAATAAGGATGACGGGCAGCCCACCATCCCCTGGCCCCCTGCCAGGCTCGATCCTTGCCGACCAGCTGTCGAGCGATGCATCGCTCTAAATCGTCGACTTCAATTTCGACGGTGCATCCTCGTAGTCAACACGGGATTTTTAAGCCAAACAAAAAATACGATCTTCACACCCATATTGCCAAGTCATAGTTGCCTCGTAATTTTGTGTCTGCCATTAATGACCTTAATTGGAAAATGGCTATAGATGATGAATTTAATGCTCTTATTAATAATAGTACGTGAGATTTGGTGCCCCGTCCCCCTGATGTTAATATGATGCGGTCTCTTTTTAGTCATAAAGAAAATTCTGATGGTATATTTGAGAGGCATAAAGCCCATCTTGTAGGTGGTGGGGAGACTAAATAGGTTGGTGTAGATTGCACTGAGACTTTAGTGCAATAGTCAAACCGACAACTATCAGGACGGTCCTCAGTCTGGCTCTTTTAAAGACATGTTCGCTTCATCAGCTTGATGTCAAAAATGTCTTTCTACATGGAGACCTCAATGAAACAATGTACATATATCAACTCATGGGTCACAGAGACCCTACTTATCCTAATCATGAGTGTCTGCTGAAGAAATCATTATATGGGCTCAAACAAGCTCCTAGAGCCTGGTACAAGAGGTTTGCAGATTACGTTTCACATATTGGATTTTTTAACAGCACGTATGATCATTCTCTATTAATATACCATCAGGGTAATGATATTGCTTACATTCTTGTGTATGTGGATGATATTATCTTAACTACCTCATCTGGTGCCCTTCACAAGTCTATCATGTCACTGCTTGGCTCTGAGTTTGCAATGAAAGATCTAGGGCCAGTGAGTTACTTCTTGGGGATAGTTGTGACACGTCATGCAGGTGGTTTATTTTTATCATAACAGAAGTATGCATCAGAGATTGTTTAATGAGCTTGCATGTCATCGTGTAGGTCGTCTGCCACTCCGGTTGATACTAAACCAAAGTTGAGTGCTTCTTTCAGTAAGCCATATGCCGATTCATCACATTACTGCAGCCTTGTAGGGGCCTGCAGTATCTCACATTCATGAGACCCGACATCTCTTATGTTGTGCAACAGGTTTCTCTATTCACGCATAACTCGATGGAGGATCACATGCATGCTCTCAAACACATTATGTGTTATATCCAGGGTACTCTTGATCATGGCTTTCATTTATATACGTCTTCGACAACCACTCTTGTTTCATACACAGATGCCGATTGAGGTGGTTGTCCGGATACCAGACGCTCCACGTCTGGTTATTGTGTATTTCTTGGTGATAACTCTTGGTCCTCAAAACGGCAAACAACCTTGTCCAGATCCAGTGCCGAAGCAGAATATTGAGGAGTTGCTAATGTGGTGTCTGAATCTTGTTGTCTACGGAACATTCTTTTAGAGCTCCACTGTACGGTTCCGAAGGCAACATTGATTTATTGTGATAATGTTAGTGCAATTTTAGAGCACCATTGTCTGGTTATGGACAAGTACATGTCTTACATGTTCCGTCACGCTATCAAATTATCAATATTTTTACAAAAAGTCTTCCGTTGGTTTTATTTGAAGACTTTCGGGATAGTAGCATCAAACTTTTGTATTGATAGGGATATCTTACTAACCCGCATGGGTGTAGCTCAGTTGGTTCCAGGGTGGCAGATTGCTCCCAAGCGATATCTTACTAAACATGAATGGTCTGACCGGTTCTTTTTCCCTTTCTCATGGAAGCAAGCGCAACAATTGAACTGTACAATTTCGTTCTACAAATGAATGTACATAGTATAAAGTGCATTATGTTATATTTAGTTAAAGCTCGATGGTATTGCTTCCTTTCTTTTGGTATCTCTACCAAACAATTAAAAGAAAACAAATATTTTTTCCCAGTGTCGGACTTCTTTGTGTGTTTAGCCTTACCCGTTCGATTGTCGAAGTAATTTCATTACGTCGAATTGAAAGGTAGGTTTTATCAGTGATTAAATGAAAAGGGGGAGCGGGAAAGGGTTAAGGATTTATCCGGTGTGAGATATCATATTGTTCGAGGAACCCTAGATGTTTTCGGAATAAAAGATCGTCAACAAGGGCGTTCTAGTGCGTTGTAGATTCTTATCCAAGACTTATATCATTCTGTTGATTCCGGTTCAACCTTGCCTCGACAAATACAATTCTATCCGATCCACTCCCGGTCCGGTTGAAAGCCTCACTCCGTCCCTCGATTGGTCCAACCTTCTCTATCAGCTTGGTCCGGTAGAGGAGCTTGTTGGTTTTTCCATCATCCAATCCACAACAAATGGAATGAAACCTGGCGGAAAAAAAATTATCTTGTTTCCGTTTTATTTATTATTTCTGATCCAGAAGTTATATTGAAGGGATGGACGCCAAATAGAGGGCGAACTTAGAAATGTAATTCCAAAAATCCAACATCATAGAGGGGAATCTTTCCAAACGTTCCTTCCAACGTTGGAAAGTATGAATGTGGTGCTTTTCTTAAATTAATTAGTTAATTAAAAGCTTAAAGAGCAGAAATGCTATAACAAGTAAACGGGGCACACCAGCTTTTTTTCTGCTTGAAATTTCACAAAAAGACAACATAAAATAATAAAAAGTAATTTCTGAATGCTGAGAAAGAAAAAAATATTGTATTATCTATTTTATATGATCTTACTCGTGATTAGTCAAGATATGTTACCTTTAAGGGTTGTGTTGAAACATATAGAAATTCCTCCACCATTCAAAAGGTCACCAGTTCGACTTTGGGTATAGAAAAAAATCATAATAGGCAGCGTTTCCACTTTAATGAACCTTATGCACGTGAGTCCAAATTAATCGAATTTCAATGCAGATGCAGTATATGAAAAAAGAAAGTCTAGATATGTTCAGACAATCCAGGGAAAAAAAATGTTTCCTATACAAACTCTTCCTTGTGTATTAAGTATCTGATTTCTTAATAATGATAGTATTTTTTCTTTTTTTGGTACATTGCACAATTCAAATACTAAACATGAAATAACCAAATCGATCTTCTTCACAAACAAGCAAAATATAATGACAAAATTAATTGCTAGTGACTAACACTAAGTTGGATCCATTGCATAGCTTTCTTTGCTTTTGATCCTCATCCCTCTCCCTTTCTAATTGAATCTTTGCATCTAACAATGCCCTCTTAACTTCTTCATCCCCTTGTTTTTCTAACAACATTTCAAATTCTTGAATTGCTGCCTCCCATCTTTCTAACTGCACACCGAAATTAAAAAAATCAGGGCAGAAAAGAAGTTTGAATAATTAAATTTTGGACCGCTTAATAGCCAGAAAATGTATAGGTTTTGTTTATCAAGTATAAATATACATATAATAACATATTATATAGATATAATATACATAATCAATATATATATTTTGGCTAGACAAAAACGAATAAAGCCCAAAAGAGTTCATCGGGGCAATGTATGATCTATGTAATACTCCTAGAAATTAAATTATAATCTTTATTATCGACACCTTCTTCGATTAGCATTAGTTTGTATAAAAATTTACCTTCATGTAGCAATCAGCTCTTCGTAGTGTAGCCTTTGTATACGAAGGACGTAACACAAGAGCTGCAGTGCAATCCTCTACTGCTTTTTCGAATTGTCCTAACTTGAATCGACAAGTTGCTCTGTTAATTAACAGAACAGAAATGTATGGATCATGTTCTAGTCCTTCAGTGTACATACTACAAGCCTCTGCGTATTTTGATTCCTTAAAAAGCTCGTTACCCTTTATCCTAGCGGATGCCAACCCTTTAATTCTTCTTAAAATTGTGATTATCTCATTGCTGAGATCGAGTTTTGCAGCCTCTTGAGCTGAAGCAATTCCATCGTCGAACCTGCCTAGTAACGTGTAAACTTGTGCTCGAATTATTAGCAAATAAGCTGTTTTAGTTGATCCGAAAAGGTGAGAGCAAAGTTGTGTTTCAAAATTAGGCCCCTTCTGAATGGTGGTGTATGCCTCTTCATGTCTATGTAACTTCATCAATGCTTCAGCTCTCATTGCAAACATCTAAAAGAAGGGGGGGAAATAACAAAGTGTAAGTATCTTTAAATATGTAATGTGACTAATGTCCCAATTAAATTTGTGTCAACCTGTGGAGCTGAATCTGCACCATAGAAAAATGCATTTTGGCTCTCATTAAGTAATGTAATGTAATCTTTGAGCCTACGAGCTTCAATACAATTGCAGATGATTTTTTTAAGGTCTTCAGCCTCAGAAATGTCCCTTTTGTCAACTTTTGGTCCAGATTTTTTGTAATGATCCAATGCTTTCTCTGCTTCTCCTAATCTGTTGAGTGAATATTTTCAGTTATGCCAATATTCAAAGTAAACAAAACAATCTAATTACTCGAAAAACTTATGTCTTTATCAGATTTTAGTACCTGAGGTACAGTCTTGCAAGGCGATATTGCGCGTTGTGATAAAAAGGGTCTAGCCGAATGGCCTCTCTGCATTCGATTACTGCTTCAATCAAACGGTTTAAACTCAACAAAGTTGCACTTTTGTTGCTATAATAACAAGCATTTTTCGGATTGATGGCGATTGCTTGATTATATAAAGCCATTGCTTCCTCAAATCTTCCATGCCTATAATGCTCATTACCCATGGACTTGAGTACATCAGGGTCCAGTTTGTTTACTATGTTCCCCATCAAGACTCTATTTTGCTGCAGGATAGTCTTTTGATCACTTGAGCCATTTTGGATCATTTTTTGCTGCTTCAAATTCACTAAGTGGCCTAATAACATAATGTTACCCGTGCTGGAAGCATGGTTCAACATTCCATTCACGTTGGATTTTTGGTGACTAGTGAGAGTCGCGCCCAAGTCACTAGAGGTGAATGTTTGCTCCCTCCTAAGCTTTTGAGTGTTGGGTGCCAAGTTGACAACTTGTGACATTTTGTTCGTGCTTGAAGAATTGGACGATTGCTTCTTCGAGCTGATTCTCGTACCATCGGATGTTGATCTCCTAACGTGTTTTCGATCATGTGAAATCGAATATCTCGGAGTGATTGAGGGTGGTAATTTTGTGAAGGGTTTCTCACATAGTTTAGGTGGAGGCTTGGCTAATTTCTTGGTTCTGGATTTAGTGGAAATTTGTGACACTGTTTGTTTAATTGGCTTAGAATTTCCACGTTGAAAAAATGATGCTACTAGACCACAACCCAATTGAATTTCCACAGATTTGTCTGCAATTTCAGCCATATCTCCTGTTCGATCAAAAATTTCCTAACTGGTTAATCACTAAAGGAAATGGAAGATGACTTTATTATACTAAGTGAAGTATTCATGAAACAAAGTGGAGAGGTCAACTAGAGAAAAAAAAGGGATCAAATTTTAAACACAATGAAATACACACATTCTCCAAGAAAGGAGAAAGATCAAGGTGAAGCTTGAATATGAAGTAAGGGTTCAATGTTAATAGGCTTTGATCTGGATAGAAGAAATATTTGTATACTAATATACTACTCAAAGGTCCTAGAGTCGAAGCCAAGAAACCAACTTTATTTTTCTTTTTGAAGCTTAGAGGGGTTAGGTCAATCAAACAAAAATCCAAAAGGGTACAAGACTTGGTAGGATGTATCATTCTAAATTCTACAATAAAGTACCATTGGATGTCTTATCAAGAAAGTGTTAGGCCCGTTTGGTACAACTTATTAAAAATAATTTTTAGAAGTAGAGTTTTTTTATCAAAAAGTTATTAGGTGTTTGGTTGTCAATAAAAAAAGTGTTTTTGGACTAAAATGATCAAATTCAAAAGCTATCTTACCTCTATGGGCAAAAGCTCAAAATTTTGGCTTCTCTCAATAGAGGTCAAAAGTGATTTTTTGCTAAAAACAATTTTGACAAAAACCACCAAATACTCTATTTTGGAGCCAAAAGTGTTTTTAATAAAAAAAGAAGCATTTTTGACCTTTTGAAAAGCCCAATCAAACGCTGTTGTGCCAAACAAGTAGGACTTTCACTCCACCCAAATCCCAATCATAATAAAGTTGAATATCACACGTGCAATCATACATGTTACTTTCACCGAACCTTGCGAAAAAATACTTGAACTAATGCTTACACGCTAAATAGAATACCTTTGACTTATCTGTAACGCTAACGTTGAGATTTAGGGTGTGTATGGATTTTGGAATTGAGGAAAATGTTTTCAATTTTCTCATATTTGGTTGATTAAAATGTTTTGAAAAACATCTTTTATAGGTAAATAAATTTCTTAAAAATAAAAAAATTACCCTGGTAGAAATATAAAACTATTAGAATCTGACTCTCTTGTAACCAATTAGATTAGCATTAATTTCATAAATCATAATCAATACAATATCAATGATTATGATTATGATTATGATTATGATTAGATTTAGCTTGATTTTAGAGATTAGGTTAGCTTGATTTTAGAGATTAGGTTAGCTTGATTTTAGAGATTAAATTAGTTTGATCTTAGCCATAAATTTGGCTTACATTCTTGTATATAAAGTGATTCTACAAAAAATGAAAGGTAGACAAAAACATTTCAAACATCTTCTAATATGGTATCAAAGGCTAGGTAATTCATACCTTATTCAGTCGACCAACTCTTCTCTATCGTCGACAATCTCTGCCTCCTCGTCTTCGTCAAAATACTCTCCTGTTCCGACAATGTATTTTGACCCAACACCCGAACCAAACACTGCCACCATGCCGGTCACATCATCTTCTTCGGTTCTTATTTCCCATCCTGCTCTGACAGTATCGAACATCAATAGCTTTATCAAAATCACCCTCGATATTGAAAAAGGCCAATACATCACATGGTTGGAACTATTCACCATGCTAGAGCTTACAAAGTTCTAGACCACATAATCTCTCCATCGACAAAGTCGGGTTCACCCTCATCTCTTCGGGAAACAGATCCTGAGATGTGGTCATGTATTAATGCCATTGTTTTATAATGGATATACATCTCGATTTCAGAAGATCTTCTCAACACTATCTTTGAACGTAATATTCCACAACCGAAATCGCATGGAACCAGCTAAAGGATATTTTTTCAGACAACAAGAATTATCAAGCCCTCTATCTCGAACATGAATTCTCAGCAGTCCGGATGAAAACTTCTCGGATGCCTCCTCCTACTGCCAACATCTCAAATCCCTAGCAGACCAATTATCTAACGTCGGCGCCACCGTGTCGAACGAAATACTGGTGATTCAACTGGTTTCGGGTCTGACAGGCGAATACTCAACTGTAGGGTCTCAAATTCGCCATGGCAACACACTTCCCTCATTTTATAAAGCTCGGTCCATGCTTGTTTTGAAAGAAACAGTAAGGGCAAAAAAGGTCGCCAGAACAACCACCAATAAATCTGTCTTGCATGTCACTCACGAAGATTCTGGTAGAAATCACAACGGAAATAGAAAGTACAACAACCGAAATAACAACAATCGCGGTGGTAGAGGTGCTGGAGGCAACAATCGTGGAGGAAAAGGGAAGAAAGGAAATGGCGGTGGCCGTGAAAGCCAACCGCCGACTAGAACTGGTGGTGGTGCCCCGTCGAATGTAATGAGTGTACTGTTAGGGCAACAAATGCAGCAGCAACCCTTTTATTCGAACTGGGCTAGTCCACAAGGGTATGGGCCTTGGCAGTACTGGCTCAGTCCGCGTTGCCCTTACCCAACAACTGGACCAGCCTAATTTTATAACAAAATTAGGTCGCGTCAACCATCTATTTTATCGCACAGATCCCTCAAACCCACGTAGTTGCAGGCCCGGTTTTTTTGGTGTCGTAGGGGAGGGATTGACCTTTCTAACGCATATTCAGTCGGCCCCCTCCACCTACGCTTTAACCAATATCCAACAAGCCATGCATACTCTCTCGATTTCCCCTCCGGATGATCAATAGTACATGCATACCGGAGATACATCTCGCATGACTGCAAATTGAGGTAATCTTATGTCTTATTTAAATAAGAGCAAAAATAATAGTATTACCGTTGGTAGTGGTCATAAAACTCCAATTATTATTTGTCGAAATACATTGTTACCTAAACCCCATCCACCCTTAAAATTGCAAAAAAAAAATTACATGCCCCGCAGTTAATTAAAAATCTTGTTTTCGTTCGAAAATTTACAATTGATAATCATGTATCTGTTGAATTTGATCCTTTAGGATTTTCTATGAAGGACCTTCAGACGGAGACGTATTTAATGAGGTGTGACAACGTCGGTGACCTATATCCAATAACCACCAACCCTTATTTTGGAATATCAACACATTCTACCTTTGCAGTTGTATCTCCCAAATTATGGCATAGTCGTTTAGGACATCCAGGAGCTCTTGTTTTAAGCTCTCTTCGACTAAATAATTTTATTGATTGTAATAAATTTTGGGATCATTTTTTTTGTCAGTCTTGTTCCCTTTGGAAACAAGTCAAAATACCTTTTTATGACTCGTTATCATTAACCTCATTGTCATTTGACATTGTGCATATCGACCTTTGGTCATCACCTATCTTGAGTTCAGGTGGTCATCGTTATTATCTGTTATTTCTTGATGACTTTACAAATTTCTTATGGACTTTTCCAATTGCCAACAAATCTTAAGTCTACTCCATGTTCATAAACTTTTCTAAACACATCAAAACACAATTTGAAAGGGAAATCAAATATTTTCAATGTGACAATGCACGGGAATAAAACAATGCGTCTTTTTATAAGTTTTGTGAATCACATGGAATGAGTTTTCATTTTTCTTGTCCTCACACATCCTCCCAAAATGGAAAATTCGAAAGAAAAATTCGAATCATAAACAATATCACCCAAACTCTCCTTACTCATGCCTCTCTACCTTCCTCATTCTGACATCATGCACTACAAATGGCTACCTATTTGCTCAATATAATTCCCAACAAAAAGCTTGCATATCAAACACCCACAAAAATTCTCTATAAAAAAGACCCATCATACCATCATCTTCGGGTCTTTGGATGTCTATGTTATCTCTTACTTCCTTCAACTTCTCGTCATAAATTGCAAGCTAGATCAACACATTGTGTCTTATTAGGATACCCAACGAATCATAGAGGTTATAAATGTTATGATTTATCGAGTCGAAAAAATATTATTTCAAGGCATGTCAGTTTTGATGAAAATGTCTTTCCTTTTTCCAAACTACACACCTCTAATCCCTAAACCTATGAATTTTCGTATACATGTTTGTTAACTAATCAAACTTTGTTACAACTTATATCCTCCTATCAAAATGCGACACCTAATGCAAGGAGGCATCACAAATATTGCAAATACCCCTACAGGTGTAGCAACTACCGTATCACTCCTCCTCAAATGAATCTGCCAAACAATAGGAAAACCCAAGTCCAACTTCTATAACTCAAGCTGATTCCACTCAACCTACATCGGTCCAATCACCGACAAGCAATGGTGATACTGATTCAGCCTACCCTAAATCATTCCACAACACACAATTCAATAATAGTCCAACAACCTACCCAAGTCTGTCCACAAATAAATCCCCCCTCCCCCCCCCCCCCCCATTTCCACAAATGAAAACAAAATCCCAATATGGAATTTTTAAACCCAGAAGACTTCTTAATCTTCATATCACTACTAAAAATTCCATTTCTCTGTTGCCTACAAATTCCATTCATGTATTAAATGATTATAACTGAAAAATGGTCATGAAAGACGAATACAATGCTCTTATTCAGAATAAGGCGTGAGACTTAGTGCCCCGACCATCTAATGCTTATTCGAAGTTTGTGTATTTTCAGGCATAAGAAAAAATCTGACGGTCTTTTGAGAGACATAAAACATGACTTATAGGTGATGGTGCAGGACAACAAACTAGGTAGATTGCGAAGAAATATTCAGTCCGGTTGTTAAACCGGTCACTATTCAGATAGTACTTAGAATTGCATTATCAAAATCTTGGTGTCTCACTCAGTTTGATGTCAAAAACGCATTCTTACATCTCAATGAAACTGTCTATATGTACCAACCACTGAGTTTTCGTGACCCACAATACCCTGATTATGTGTGCTTGTTTAAAAATCTTTATATGAACTTAAACAAGTACCTCGCACTTGGTACCAACATTTTGCAGATTATGTGGCTACACTGGGCTTCTCTCACAGCATTTCAGATCATTCTTTATTTATTTATCGTCGAGGTAAAGATATGGCATATATTCTTCTTTATGTGGATACTATCATCTTAGCAACTTCATCATATGCTCTTTGACAATCTATTATGTCTAATCTTGGCTCTGAAATTTCTATGAAAAATTTGGGCCCACTAAGCAATTTTTTGGGTATCTCTGTCACCCGACATTCAGGCAGATTATTAATTATCACAGAAGAAATATGCATAGGATATTATTGAACGATCCAGCATATCTTCCTGCAAACCATCTCCTACACCGGTGGACACAAAAGCAAAACTAAGTATCTCTTCAGGTAATCCATATCATGATCTGATTGAATATCATAGTCTTGTCGATGCATTACAATACCCGACCTTCAAAAGACCAGATATTTCTTATGCGGTTCAACAAGTATGCCTATTTATGCATGACTCAAGAACCCAACACATGTCTGCATTGAAGCGTATCATTCGCTACATTCTGGGTACACTCAAATTCAGACTTCATAACTACCCCTCTTCAATTAATAAACTCATCTCATATACTGACGCAGAATGGGGTAGATGTCCGGACACTAGATGATCAACTTCTGGTTACTGTGTTTACCTTGGAGATAACTTAATATCTTGGTCTGTAAAATGACAACCTACTCTGTTCCGGTCCAGCGCTGAAGCCGAATACCGCAGAGTGGCCAATGTCTTATCAAAATCATGTTGGATTCGTAACCTACTTCTGGAACTTCATTGTCCAGTTACGAAAGCCACTTGGATCTATTGTGACAATGTTAGTGTAATTTATCTTTTCGGTAATCCAGTGCAATACCAACACACTAAACATATTGAAATTGATATACACTTCGTACGTGAGAATGTTTCTTGAGATCAAATACGCATCCTACATGTTCCTTCACGCTATCAAATTGTTGATATCTTCACCAAAGAACTCCCGCTGCAACTCTTTTATGATTTCGAGATAGTCTCAACGTACGTAAACCTCTTGTTTTGACTAAAGGGGTATATTAGAATCTGACTCTCTTGTAATCAATTAGATAATCTTGTAATCAATTAGATTAGCATTAATTTCAGAAATCATAATCAGCACAATATCAGTGATTATGATCAGATTTAGCTTGATTTCAGAGATTAGATTAGCTTGATTTTAGAGATTAAATTAGCTTGATCTTAGCCATAATTTTGGCTTACATTCTTGTATATAAAGTGATTCGGCGGGCAAAAACATTTCAAACATCTTCTAATGAAAAGAAACAAAAACATACAACTAGTAGTAGTTCAACTGTGGCTCAAATTCCCGACATTACAAAATAGAACTAAGAATTAGCTATGAAATTCATTCTAGACAAATCTTCTTACCCGTATAGATATCACTTCTACAGATTCATCGCCAATTGTTCTTGTTAAATATGGTAATATACCCGTGATATACATGAAATATACACCGTGTATATCACGGGCTGCCTTCGGTAAATGGATTCTTGGGCCGTGATATACATGGTGTATATCAACCGTGTATATCACGGTTTAATGTCCTATTTTAGGTCAAATTTGAGTCTCCAATTAGAAGATTGTTTTAGGAGTAGAATAGGAATATGATTTTCCTATTATGGAAATGTGTAAATTGTATATATTCTTTTTCATTAATGAAAATAATCAAGGGATTTTTTTTTCATGGTATCAAAAGTCTAGGTTATTTTTCTCCCTTGCTTCCGCCGAACTCTTCCTCGGTTTTCGTGAATTGTTTTCTCGATTTCCATGAGTTTTTGTTCTCCAACCTAAAATTCTTTCTTCCAAATCCCTCAATCACATATTTTTCTATCAGTATGTCTACATCAAAGAACACGTTTCATCCTTCCCTTACAGTTTCTAACATCAAGAATCACATCCCTCTTGTTCTTGAAATAGAAAACGTCCAATATGTGACGTGGGTCGAACTGTTCAAAATTCACACGCGCTCGCATCAAGTCATCCATCACATAATCCTCGTGGCTCCTGAGGATACGGAGGTGCCAAAATGCGAGGATGACCCTAAGTTGTGGATGACTTTTGATGTCACCGCTCTTCAGTGGAATTACTCCATTATCTCTACTGACATGTTGCAAATGATTATTGAGTTGAACGCTACGACAAAGGCTAATTGGGATAGGCTACGTAACATATTCTAATATAATCAGAACTCTAGAGTTGTTACTCCTGAGCAGTAATTTTCCCAGTCAATATGGAAAAAAATTCGAACGTTTCAGCTTATTGCAAAAGATTGAAAGAATTGGTGGACCAAGTCCGCAACATTGGTGTGCCCATTAGTAATGATCGTATTGTTTTACATATTTTTGTCGGCCTCTCTAAAGACTATAGTGGCATTGGAACTATCCTTCGTCAAAGTAATCCTCTCCCGAAGTTCTATCAAGCCCGTTTTATGCTTACCTTGGAAGAAACCGATTTGGCTAAAAAGGCGGCTACAAGTGTTAGTCTCGTGGTCATTATGACGTCCTCCTCTAATTCTCCGAATTTTGGTGACCATTCGAACCAAAACCGCTCTCAAGGGGGCAGCAAAAATAGTCGGAAAATAATGAGAAAAATCGCGGGGGCAAATGTGTGGGTTCCGGTGGCAGTAACAGTGGCAGTGGGTCCCACAATAACAGCAGTGGACCACAACCCAACTGGTCGCAGCCTTGGGTCCCATGGCCGTGGGCAGTGGCCCAGCAGCCCCAACAACCCTTATTTCACTGGGCCTTCATCTTACGGGTAGTGGGTTGTGACCTTTCGTGCCCAATCGCGGCCAGTTTTGTTCGGACGATGATGGGCGAGCGTGAAGTCGGTGTGTTTGGGCCTCTGTAGGCCCTCTATGCAGCGGGCCGCATACAAACCGATATTAAATTCGCGATGCACACACTTGAATTAACTCAACCAGACCCGAATTGTCACATGAACACCGGCACCACTACCCACATGACATTCGATCAAGGTACTCTCTCGTCTTATTCTAATTTGAGCAACTCTCATGGTATAATTATTGGTAATGATAATTATATTCCTATTTATGGTTATAGTCATAAAACTTTGTCTCCACCCCATTCACCTCTTATCTTGAAAAATAACCTTCATGCCCCTAAATTGATTAAAATTTTAGTGTTTGTTCATAAATTCACCATTGATAATTCTATTTCTGTTGAATTTGATCCATTTGGGTTTTCTGTGAAGGATTTCAAGATGGGAAGTCCTCTCATGAGGTGTGATAGTATGGAAGATCTTTATCTGATCACACCACATTTTGATCTTTCGAGTCAAGCCTTGTCATCCATGTTTGTTGCCCTTGCTCATTTCTTGTGACATGCTCGTCTAGATCATCCGGGGTCATCTATTTTATCTTCATTAGATAAAAATAAATTTATTTCTTGTAAGGGTACGCATAGTACTCCGAATTGTCAATCATGTTCTTTAGAAAAAAATGTTAGATTGTCGTTTGTAGACTCTAATTCTCATACGTTAATGTCATTTGATATTATTCATAACGATTTATGGACATCTCTTGTTCTCAGTTCTTTGGGTCACCGTTATTATGTTCTATTTCTCGATGATTATTCTAATTTTTTATGGACGTTTCCGCTAGAGAAAAAATCTCAAGTTTATTCCACATTCTTAAAATTTAGAGCATTCATTAGAACCTAATTCGAATGAGAAATTAAAAATATTCAATGTGATGATGGAAAAGAATATGATAATGGGGTGTTTCGGAAATTTTGTGCTAATAATGGGATCAATTTTCATTTTTCTTGTCCGCATACGTCTTCACAAAATGGGAAAGACGAACGAAAAAGTTGTACCATTAACCATATTGTTCGAACTTTATTGATTCATGCTTCTGTAACCCCTACGTTTTGGCATCATGCTCTTCAAATGACTACATAGTTTCTTAACATTCTTCCTATCATAAGTTTGACGTATTCCTCCCCTCTTCATATGTTATATAATAAGACTCATTCGTTTTCATATCTTAGGGTCTTTGGATGCTTATGTTATCTGTTGTTTTCGTCCACTATGATTAACAAATTTAAGGCCCGTTCTACCCCTTGTGTGTTTTTAGATTATCCGTCTAATCATCTGTGACTACAAATATTTTGATTTATCATCTAATAAAATCATCATTAGTCGTCATGTGATTTTTGATGATTTTTCTCAATTTTCGTTTGCTAAGGTTAGAATCTCGTGCCTAGTTCAGATAATTTTTTGGATGATAGTATATCCTCGTATATTATTCACCATTTTTGAACATGTCCCGCACCCAAAATCCACCAGCGGACCCACTTTCCGCTGGGTCTACAGTACCGTCCACTGCCCCTATTCCTAGGACCCTAACTGGGCCAGTCTTGGTTGTTGGGCTAGTTACCCAGCTCAATACCGAAACTGTTCCAGTCTCGGGTTTATCCAGTCACCGTATTGGGTCAGCAGGCTCTCTGCCTGCTGGCCAGTCTGTCACTTGTCCCGGTCTTTCCCAAAATTTCGTCAATTCTCCCCCGAGTCATAGACCAGTCACTCATAGTCAAAGGGGTATTGTTAAACCGAAAAGACATTTTTATTTAAATTTTAATGTTCTTAAATTACCCTTATCCCGAAATCTCGTGTCTTCTTTAAATGATCCGAATTGAAAAATTGTTATGACCGACGAATATAACGCTCTTATTGATAATAAGACGTGGGACTTGGTGCCCCGTCCATCTGGTGTTAATATTTTTTGGTCTATGTGGATTTTTGCTCATAAGAACAATTCTGACGGTTTGTTTGCGAGACATAAGGCTCGTCTTGTAGGTGATGGTAAGACTCGGCAGGTTGGTGTAGATTGTGGGGAAACATTTAGTCTGATGGTCACGCAGCCTAAGAATATGAAGTAGCCGGAAGTGGAGCGTCACGTGTCCGGACAGCCTGCCCAATAATCATCTGTATATGATAACAATTTGGTCGGTGCTGAGGGGTATAGATGCAATCCTTAATCAAGTCTGCCCTTAACGTATCGAATGATACATTTAAGAGAAGTAAAATGAGGCTCCCTGGGATATGCATGAATAAGCACACCTACTGAAGTGCACATGTAAGACTCCTATAAAGGGTGGATCGGACACTGGATTACCATCAACATCACTAAGCTTTGATTTAGAATCAACTGACATGGACATGATCTTGCAGCTCGTAATTTTAGCCTCGTACACTATCTCTTATGCATACTTATGCTAACACAAAAACATAGTCTCTGCAAATCTAATCACTGATATCCCCAAAAAGTAACTCAACTTTCCCAACCCAGTCATAAAAAAATCAGTTTTAAACAATGCAATGATCTTAATTTCAACAAATCAGAATAGTAAGTAAGCACAATGTCATCCACATATAACAACAAATAAGCAATGTTACTACCTCGATGAAAAATAAATAAAGAATTATCACTTTTGCTGCATACAAACTCAATCTGCATAATGTATTGTGCAAAGCGATCATACCACGCTCGAGGGGTCTGTTTCAAACCATAAAGTGACTTATGAAGAAGACATACATAGAGAGGGGCTGCTGGATGGATAAAACTAGGCGGTTGGTGCATGTAAATAATTTCTTTCACATCCCCGTGTAGAAATATATTTTTCACATCAAACTGTTGAATTGACCAATGCTTACACATAACAATACTCAGAACTGTGCGAATAGTAGCCTATTTAACAACCGGAATGAATGTCTTACCATAATCAATGCCCTCATGCTGATTAGTGCGATTAGCCACAAGTCTCACCTTATACCTCTCTATCTCACCATTATCTCGATTTTTGTGGCGAAAAGCCACATGTATCAGATCACATTCACACCCTCCGGTCTAGGAACCAAATCCCAAGTGTGTTATTTTGTTAAAGCATTAAATTCCTTACGTATGACCGCATTCCAATTAGGGTCTTGTTTGGCTAATTTTGAGTTTTTGGGAATTGGGGATATGGTTTGTGTAGACATGTTAAAGTAGACGTTGGGTTTGAAAAAACCATTTTTGAATAAAAATTAGGAATTAACTTATGTAATAGAGTCGATCCACTAAAGTCTTAGGAAGTGGTGAGTGGGGGTAGGGGTAGGATGGGTGTTTGGGAGGGATGTCGGTTGAGTGACGACAGAGGCAGTATTAGGTGTGTGTGAGGGTTGGTTGATAGGAAATGATGGAGGTATATTGGTGTCGGGTGAACGATATGTGATGGGTGAGATCGGAGAGTTGGGCCACGCCGAATCCGACGATGGGGAAAGGTCATGAGGGTTGTGACGGGGTGGGGATGGGCTGGGTAGGGTCTAGTTTTGGGTACTCTGTGAGTTTCGATGGTCTGATACAGTGCATGGGTAGGGTTGGGTGACTGGAAGGTCGGCGGGAGGCGGCGGCGACACTGGGAGTGTTGTTGGATTATTCCGGTGGGGAGGAAATATGGTACCGAGATGGGTCAGGGGTGAGACCAATCAATTTCTGATGGGGAGGGTGGCGATCGACGATGACTGTGGACTGGTGGAGTCACTTCCGTTAGTGACAGTGACAGGTGGCAGTGGCGGTGGCTGGGCGGCGGTGACGGACACTGGAAGAGGTGGAGAAATAGTAACTGACCGTGATAGAATGGTACAGTCACGTCGGAGGAGGGAGCTGAAGATGGGAGAGAGGTCGGACTCATCTAGAAACGTGTAGTCCATGTTTTGGATTTTCGGATATTCAAAAATGGAAAGATCATCTCGTCAAAAGTGACGTGATGAGAAACGTGGATTTTACGAGTAGACAAGTCGTAGCACATATATCCCCTATGATTGGGCGGAAAACCTAAGAACACACAAGGGGTGGTGCGGGGTGCAAGTTTATGCGGGGCCGTAGAGGTAAGGTTCGGATAGCATAAGCAGCCGAAAATTCGTAAGAGCTCATAAGTTGGGATCCTACGATAACGAATTATAAGTATAATATACTTGTACACGCTAATAATTATAAGTGAATATTTCCAACAAATTTAAAACTTGTATAAGAAATCTAATGAAAAGAAGACCAAATGAAACGATGATTATTAGCGTGTACAAGTATATTATAATTATAATTCGTCCCCTCTACATATTTTATATAATCTACATATTTTATATAATAAGACTCCTTCGTATTCACATCTTAGGGTCTTTGGGTGTTTATGTTATCCACTCTCTCTGTCAACCACAATTAACAAACTTCAGGTTCGTTCTATCCCTTGTGTGTTTTGGGTTATCCGTCAAATCACCGTGGTTATAAATGCTTTGATTTGTCATCCAAACGAATCTTTACTAGTCGTCATGTTATTTTTTATGAGTCCCAATTTCCGTTTTCTAAGGTAGATAATCTCGTGCCTAGTTCGTATAATTTTTTGGATAATGATATATCCCCATATATTATTATTCACCATTTTTCGGATATGTCCCGCACCCAAACTTCTCCAGCGGGCCCACTGCCCGCTGGTCCCACCCCACTGCCACAACAAACTGACCCAAGTGTCGTCACTGGGCCAGCTTCCGGGTTTGGGCCAGTCCAGCCCAATTCTGGAACTGGTCCACTGTTTCCCATGTCCACTGTGCCCGTCACATCTTCCGAAAATTCTCAAAATTCACCAAATCCAGCCCTGAGTCATGGTTCAGTCACCCGAGGTCAACGAGTATTTTTAAACCAAAAAGATATTTTAATTTAAATTCTAATGTTCTTAAATCACCTTTACCCCGGAATCATGTGTCTCCTATAAATTACCCAAATTGAAAGATTGCACTTACCGATTAATATAATGCTCTTATTGATAATAAGACATGGGAGTTTGTACCTCGTCCATCTGGTGTTAATATTATTCGGTCTATGTGAATTTTTGCTCATAAAGATAATTCTGACGGTTTGTTTGCGAGGCATAAGGCTTATCTTGTAGGTGATGGTAAGGCCCAACAGGTTGGGGTTGATTATGGTGAGACATTTAGTCCGGTGGTCAAGTCGGCTACCATTCGCACTGTGCTCAGCTTGGCTCTTTCAAAAGCATAGCCCATTCATCAGCTAGACGTGAAAAATGCTTTCCTACATGGTGATCTCAAGGAGACAATTTATATGGATCAGACCTTGGGGTTTAGGGATACTCGATATCCTCATCATGTCTGTTTGTTGAATAAGTCCTTGTATGGGCTTAAGCAGTCTCCACGGGGTTGGTATAAGAGGTTTGCAGACTAAGTTTTGACTATTGGGTTCTCTCACAGCAGGTCTGATAATTCATTATTCATATATCACCAGGGTTCTTCGATAGCTTATATACTATTATATGTGGATGATATTATCTTGATTGCCTCTTCTGATGCATTTCGTCAGTCTATTATGACTATGCCCAATTCTGAGTTTGCCATGAAAGACTTGGGGCCATTGAGTTATTTTTTGGGGATTGTTGTCACTCATCATGCATGTGGACTGTTCTTATCACAGAGGAAGTATACAGCTGAAATCATTGAGAGGGTTGGGATGTCATCATGTATGTCCACTTCCACTCCAGTTGATACTAAACCCAAATTTGGTGCTGCAACTGGCTCCCCTTATGAGGATCCGACCCGTTATCGTAGTCTTGCATGGGCCCTTCAGTATCGTAGTCTTGCATTTGTATCCTTCGTCGACGTCTACGCTTGTCTCATATACAGATGTTGATTGGGGTGGTTGTCTGGATATCAGGCGTTCTACGTCTGGTTATTGTATGTTTCTTGATAATAACTTGGTCTCATGGTCTGTTAAACGTCAATCCACGCTTTCACGTTCGAGTGCAGAGGTCAAGTATCGAGGGGTAGCCAATGTGGTCTCTGAGTCATGTTGGTTACGTAATCTTCTTTTAGAGCTTCATTGTCCTATTTAGAAAGCTACCTTGGTCTATTGTGATAATATTAGTGGCATCTACCTTTCTAATAATCCAGTTCAGCACCAGCTCACTAAGCATATAGATATGAACATTCACTTTGTTCGAGAAAAGGTAGCTCGAGGATAAGTACGTGTCTGTCATGTTTCTTCCAGATATCAAATTGCAGACATCTTTACAAAGGGTCTTCCCTCGGTCCTTTTTGAAGATTTTAGAGACAGTCTCGGCGTACGAAGACCGCCCGCTATGACTCCGGGGGTGTGTTAAATAACATCTGTGTATATCCCTTCCCATTTGTGGTATATTTTGTATTACACTTGTATATTAATTAGTTTTGTAGTCTTACCATAATTGTATGATTAGTCTCCATATAGAATAGAGATTTAGAAGTAGAATAGGAAAAGTATTTTCCTATTGTAACTTGTATATATATGTCTTTCATCAATAAGAATAATCAAGGGATTATTTCTTTCAAATTATGATTAATTCGTGTTTTTATTTCATTAAATCGCTTAATCACAATAAATAAAATTAATTTGATATACATAACGGGTACCAAAGATAGATGTAAAGTCTTCATACATGCTACCCTCCCCAAATCTCACTCATGGGATTACACTAGGTATATTATTGTTGTTGTAACAGGTACATATAAGTAGTTATCGAGCGACTTTACCGTACCAAGCAATGAGCGCTTGTGTAAGATAATAGAAACGTTCTTCAACCTACAAGCAGGGGCGGAGTGTTAGGCACATTTTGTATACACTTTTTGAGTCATTTTTAGTTTGTATTTTACTCATTTCGTTTGTGTTTAGTATAGTATTAGGGTTATTTTTCTTTCTTTTGAGTCACAGCGGTTCTAAATGGAAAAATGGCAAAAAAGAAGCTAAAAGTGGGCAGAAAAAGCAGAAAAGGAGCTCCCGAATAAAAAAGGACGAAAGTTGGCGGTCGGGACAAAGATTGCGGGCCGATGCCGTTGCGGGATCATGCCATAATTGCGAGAAGCGCGATGCTTCGGCACCACTGCCATTTGCGATCTGCGCGATGCGGGAATTTCCAATCCGAAATAGATTTGGCGAGGGGCAAAAGGGTCCAAGGCACACATTTTTTACAACATATATATACCCTTGAGACATATTTTAGGGATTATTCTATCACATATCATCTCTCATAACACAACACAAAGCTTGTCGGCTACAATTGGAGACATTAGTTCTAAGTAATTTTATTTCCTTTATTTTCATTCAGTTCATGTTTGGATTTGTATTAGTTCTTAGCATGTCTATGGCTAGGAGTTAAACACTTTATTAGGGCTTTTCTGTTGAATCGCTTGAAACTCTATTTCATGAATTAATGCAGTAGTTTGATTTATTCTTCACTTGATTAAGATTTATTCAATATTGGTATGAATGTTTGATAGTTAACTGATCACTAATTATCATAATCTATATGATTTCGAATCAAGAACCGAGATGAGAGATTTGAATATGTTGTAATTGAATAGACATATGTTAAAATCGCGGACGAAAGTACTCCGATACTTGTGTAGCATTATAGGTTATTGTTCTTAATCCTCCTATGTGGTAAAACCTATCATAGAAACATAGAAGTGGTTGAGCGATTATATATTCTAACCGATTTATAAGACAGTCTAGTTAACCGCTATTTTAACGTAGAAGAAGAAGTCATTCTGGTTGCATTAAGGATTGAAAAGACTGGATAGTTGAGGATATTGGAAGACCTATTTCCATCATAACTGATTAAACCGAAGTAATTTAGTTTAATTCTTGCAATTACTCTAGCAGTGTTAGATAAAAACCCAAATCAACCATCGTTTGCCAAATAGATAACCTAGAATAGATGTTCGGTAATTAGAAACCAGTCTCTAAGGACGACATTCAGTCTTACCAGACTATATTACTTGTAATGATATGTACACTTGCGTGAGCAATTGGAAATCGGCCTAACAAGTTTTGGCGCCATTGTCGGGGACTGACGTACTTTTAATATCGAACCATCTATTCTTATTTCTAATTTGGTTGCTCCATGAACAAGTTTCTAACTTGTTCTACGAGCATCTTTTTATCAGTTTTTGTTGTTTTTCTTATTTTGTAGGAAAAGTCAGTGTAAAGAAAAGAAAAAAAAACACATGGACTACTACTACTATCAGGGGAAGTGGAATCAACAACAGTAGCCTAACCCACAAGTTCCAGAGGAAGATCGAAATGAGTTGCAGGCAGCCATGCGTGCTCAAGTGCGGACTTCGGTTTATGGCTGAGACAAGGGTGTCCCTCGAAAATTTGGAGACACAAATAGGGCAGCTGATAGATATGGTGATCAATGTACCGCAAGAAAATCTGCCTAGCAACACAGTTGTGGGGAGTGATAAGCAGATGGAGGAACCTAAACCGCAACAAATTGTTGAAAACAATGAGAAATTGGGAGAGATAGTTGGTGTAGAGAAAGAAGGGGTTACTGAAATGCAATTTTTCACTTTGTTGGATTCTTTTGGAATTCCCTTTTCCAGTACCCATTGCAGAAGAAACAACACTAGCTGTCATTATTGATCCCCAAACAGAAAGTCTATACCCTCAAGAGAACCCCCAGAAGTTTAGAGATCCATGGAGTTTCATTATTCCTTGCACTATAGGAAATTTTGAATGCAAGCAAGTATTAGGCGATTTGGGGGAAGGCATAAAAGTACCACCATTTTCTGCGCTCTATAGAATAGTTGTAGGAGAAGTGAGACCTGCAACAATAAATGTGCGGATTGCAAGCAGTTCGCAGAAGGATCCACTGGGCACTAGTAAAGATTAATTGCGTTCGGTTAAAAGACGTTAAAGACATCGCTACTTGGGAGGCAACCCAAGGTTTTAATTATGTAATTTAAATTTTGTTTTATTTTGTTTTATTTTGAATTGAACAGTCTCACGATCTGGTATATTGAGTGTTGTGGATGACAGATAAAAGCAGGGATTGAGAAAAATGCTGCAAAAACGGGAGAAATTTGGCACAGCGTCGCGGCGCCATAAAGCAGGGCTGCGGCGCCCGTTGATAAAACACGACATCTCCAGATACCTCCTCAATGCAACATTCGCCGCCACCACCACCATTTTGAACCGCTGTTTTGATGTATGTAAGTCGTCCCTTTTTAATTTTTGAGTCTTTACACATTTGTGACAATGTGTCGTTTATGTTTGGGGGGATACTTATTTTATTTTTGTGTTTATATTTTTGAGTCGTTTTGATTGAGTTTTTGTGTCTTTTATTGTGTCTATATGAGTCAATTTTATTTTTATGATCATGCATGTTGTAGCTGCTTAAAACGCCTAGTGAATTAAGTGGGATAATGTAATGGAATTAGAAACTAAAATCTGTGTGCTTAAGTTAGATATGCCAAAAATTCATGAAAATCTAATTATTTGGGATATTTATGCTTAGCCTATGTGTTGTCAATTATGAAAAAATGGTTGAAAAATGTCTATGAGTCTGCTTTCTTGTTATTCGAGGCGAAATATTTAAGACATACATATTTAGGGAGATGATTCAGACATTTCTTTGTTAGCCCTTCTTACATTTCATTACCTACCATGCAGTAAATTGTATCCCTAGTCAGCCCCTTTGAGCCTAAAATAAGTTGTTTCTTTGACACCCTATGATTCTCTTGTGTGCCATAAGCAGTAAGTGAAAACATGGATGAAAAAGAGTGGAAAAAAAATATCAAAAGAGAGTGAAAAATTGATGCACCCCAATGAAAAAAAAATGTAAAAGCTTAAGTTTGGGGGTGCCTATGTGAATGTGTTCTATGCTCTTAAAAAGAGAAAAGGGGAACGATATGTATTCACTAAAAAAGAATACCAAAAAGAAGGACAAAATGGTTGAATGAGAAAAATGTTTATGGTACGTAATTTGAGACTAAATGCCAACTTTTACCTACCCCTGCCTAAGCCTACATTACAACCCTGAAAAGTCTTAAACATCTCTAGTATGTATGTCTATGATTAGTGGAGAATAACAAGTAAACAGACACATAGAACTAAATTAAATTGACATGCTTAGGTTAGTGTTAATATTTCCATTGAGTATGATTGAAATGAATTTGCGAAATATCTGGATTGAAATGAATTTGCGAAATTCAAGCTATATTTTCCAGCATATTATCTTAACTGACGTTCATTCTTTTCTAAGTAAATTTTTGCAGCTGCTTGATTTGAGTCTGTGAGTCTTTTTGGTTTTGTTTCTTTGATTTTGTTTTGATCTTTGCTCGAGTGCAAGCAAAGGTTAAGTTTGGGGGTATTTGTTAGACACATTTTGTATACACTTTTTGAGTCATTTTTAGTTTGTATTTTACTCATTTCGTTTGTGTTTAGTATAGTATTACAGTTGTTTTTCTTTCTTTTGAGTCACAACGGTTCTAAATGGAAAAATGGCAAAAAGAAGCTAAAAGTGGGCAGAAAAAGCAGAAAATGAGCTCCCGAATAAAAAAGGACGAAAGTTGGCAGATCAGGACAAAGATTGCGGGCGGGTCTTTGGATCGCAGGATCATGATGCCATAATTATCGAAAGCGATTTTCGGCACTGCGGTGCCATTCTCGCGATCATCGCGATCGATGCGGGAATTTCCAATCCGAAATAGATTTGGCGAGGGGAAAAAGGATCCAAGGCACACATTTTTTACAACATATATATACCCTTGAGATATATTTTAGGGATTATTCTATCATATATCATCTCTCATAATACAACACAAAGTTTGGCGGCTACAATTGGAGACAATAGTTCTAAGTAATTTTATTTCCTTTATTTTCATTCAGTTCATGTTTAGATTTGTATTAGTTATTAGCATGTCTATGGCTAGGAGCTAAACACTTTATTAGGGCTTTTCTGTTGAATCGCTTGAAACTCTATTTCATGAATTAATGCAGTAGTTTGATTTCTTCTTCACTTGATTAAGATTTATTCAATATTGGTATGAATGTTTGATAGTTAACTGATCACTAATTATCATAATCTATATGATTTCGAATCAAGAACCTAGACGAGAGATTTGAATATGCTGTAATTGAATAGACATATGTTAAAATCGCGGACGAAAGTACTCTGATACTTGTGTAGCATTATAGGTTATTGTTCTTAATCCTCCTATGTGGTAAAACATATCATAGAAATATAGAAGGTTTCTGCACTGAGGTTGAGCGATTATATATCATAACCGGAATATAAGACAGTCTAGTTAACCGCTATCTTAACGTAGAAGAAGAAGTCATTCTAGTTGCATTAAGGATTGAAAAGATTGGATAGTTGATGATATTGGAAGCCCTATTTCCATCATAACTGATTAAACCAAAGTAATTTAGTTTAATTCTTGCAATTACTCTAGCAGTGTTAGATAAAAACCCAAATTAACCATCGTTTGCCAAATAGATAACCTAGAATAGATGTTCGGTAATTAGAAACTGAAGACGTTATTCGGTCTTACCAGACTATATTACTTGTAATGATACGTACACTTGCGTGAGCAATTGGAAATCGGCCTAACAAGTTTTGGCGCCGTTGTCGGGGACTGACGTACTTTTAATATCGAACCATTTATTCTTATTTCTAATTTGATTGCTCCATAAACAAGTTTCTAACTTGTTCTGCGAGCATCTTTTTATCAGTTTTTGTTGTTTTTCTTATTTTGTAGGAAAAGTCAGTGTAAAGAAAAGAAAAAAAAGGCGCATGGACTACTACTACTATCAGGGGAAGTGGAATCAACAACAGTAGCCAAACCCACAAGTTCCAGAGGAAGATCGAAATGAGTTGTAGGCAGCCATGCTCAGGCTCACCAAGTGCCAGACTCAGTTTATGGCTGAGACAAGGGTGTCCCTCGAAAATTTGGAGACACAATAGGGCAGCTGATAGACATGGTGATCAATGTACCGCAGGAAAACCTGCCTAGCGACACAGTTGTGTGGAGTGATAAGCAGATGGAGGAACCTGAACCGCAACAAGTTGTTGAAAACAATGAGAAATTGGGAGAGATAGTTGGTGTAGAGAAAGAAGGGGTTACTGAAATGTAATTTTTCACTTTGTTGGATTCCTTGGAATTCTTTTTTTCAGTACCCATTGCAGAAGAAACAACACTAGCTGTCATTGTTGATCCCCAAACAGAAAGTCTATACCCTCAAGAGAACCCCCAGAAGTCTAGAGATCCATGGAGCTTCATTATTCCTTGCACTATAGGGAATTTTGAATGCAAGCAAGTATTAGGCGATTTGGGGGAAGGCATAAAAGTACCACAATTTTCTGCGCTCTATAGAATTATTGTAGGAGAAGTGAGACCTGCAACAATAACTGTGCGGATTGCAAGCAGTTCGCAGAAGGATCCACTGGGCACTAGTAAAGATTAATTGCGTTCGGCTAAAAGACGTTAAAGACATCACTACTTGGGAGTCAACCCAAGGTTTTAATTATGTTATTTAAATTTTTGTTTTAGTTTGTTTTATTTTGAATTGAACAGTCTCACGATCTGGTATGTTGAGTGTCAGGATGATGATAAAAGGTGGATTGAGAAAAATGTTGCAAAAACGGGAGAAATTTGGCACAGCGCCGCGACGCCATAATGCAGGGCTGCGGCGCCCGTTGATAAAACACGACATCTCCAGATACCTCCTCAATGCAACATCCGCCGCCACCACCACCATTTTGAACCGCTGTTTTGATATATGTAAGTCGTCCCTTTTTAATTTTTGAGTCTTTACACATTTGGGATAATGTGTCGTTTAAGTTTGGGGGTACTTATTTTATTTTTGTGTTTATATTTTTTAGTCTTTTTGATTGAGTTTTTGTGTCTTTTATTGTGTCTATATGAGTCAATTTTTTTTATGATCATGCATGTTGTAGCTGCTTAAAACGCCTAGTGAATTAAGTGGGATAATGTAATGGAATTAGAAGCTAAAATCTGTGTGCTTAAGTTAGATATGTCAAAAATTCATGAAAATCTAATTATTTGGGATATTTATGCTTAGCCTATGTGTTGTCAATTATGAAACAATGGTTGAAAAATGTCTATGAGTCTGCTTGCTTGTTATTCGAGGCGAAATAGTTAAGACATACATGTTTAGGGAGATGATTCAGATATTTCTTTGTTAGCTCTTCTTACATTTCATTACCTACCATGCAGTAAATTGTATCCCTAGTCAGCCCCTTTGAGCCTAAAATAAGTTGTTTCTTTGACACCCTCTGATTCCCTTGTGTGCGTTAAGCAGTAAGTGAAAACAGGGATGAAAAAGAGTGGAAAAAAATACCAAAAGATAGTGAAAAATTGATGCACCCCAATGAAAAAAAAAATGTAATAGCTTAAGTTTGGGGGTGCCTATGTGAATTTGTTTTATGCTCTCAAAAAGAGAAAAAGGGAACGATAGGTATGAACTGAAAAAGAATACCAAAAAGAAGGACAAAATGGTTGAATGAGAAAAACGTTTATGGTACGTAATTTGAGCCTAAATGCCAACTTTTACCTACCCATGTCTAAGCCTACATTACAAATCTGAAAAGTCTTAAACATCTCTAGTATGTATGTCTATGATTAGTGAAGAATAACAAGTAAACATGCTCATAGAACTAAATGAAATTGACATGCTTAGGTTAGTGTTCATGTTTCCATTGAGTATGATTGAAATGAATTTGCGAAATATCTGACTTGAAATTCTAGTTTGCTATATTCATGTTATATTTTCCAGCATATTATCTCAACTGACGTTCATGCTTTTCTAAGTAACTTTTTGCAGCTGCTTGATTTGAGTCTGTGAGTCTTTTTGTTTTTGTTTCTTTGATTTTGTTTTGATCTTTGCTCCAGTGCGAGCAAAGGTTAAGTTTGAGGGTATTTGTTAGGCACATTTTGTATACATTTTTTGAGTCATTTTGAGTTTGTATTTTACTCATTTCGTTTGTGTTTAGTATAGTATTAGGGTTGTTTTTCTTTCTTTTGAGTCTAAATGGAAAAATGACAAAAAGAAGCTAAAAGTGGGCAGAAAAGATAGAAAAGGAGCTCACGAAGCAAAAAAGACGAAAGTTGGCAGATCAGGACGAAAGATTTCGTTCACGCGATCGTAGGATCATGGTGCCATAATTATCGAGAAGCCGCGATTTCGGCGGCACCACGGTGTCATTCTGCAGTACCGCGGTGCCGATGCGGGAATTTTCAGTCCGAAATAGAATTGGCGAGGAGCAAAAGGGTCCAAGGCACACGTTTTTGACAATATATATATATATATATACCCTTGCGACAGATTTTAGGGATTATTCTATCACATATCATCTCTCAGAGCTCAACACAACGCTTGACGGCTACAATTGGAGACATTAGTTCTAAGTACTTTTCTTTCCTTTATTTTCATTCAGTTCATGTTTGGATTTGTATTAGTTCTTAGCATGTCTATGGCTAGGAGCTAAACACTTTATTAGGGCTTTCCTGTTGAATCGCTTGAAACTCTATTTCATGAATTAATGCAGTAGTTTGATTTCTTCTTCACTTGATTAAGATTTATTCAATATTGGTATGAATGTTTGATAGTTAACTGATCACTAATTATCATAATCCATATAATTTCGAATCAAGAACCGAGATGAGAGATTTGAATATGCTGTAATTGAATAGACATAGGTTAAAATCGCGGACGAAAGTACACTGATATTTGTGTAGCATTATAGGTTATTGTTCTTAATCCTTCTATGTGGTAAATCCTATCATAGAAATATAGAAGGTTTATGCATTGGGGTTGAGCGATTATATATCCTAACTGAAATATAAGACAGTCTAGTTAATCGCTATCTTAACGTAGAAGAAGAAGTCATTCTAGTTGCATTAAGGATTGAAAAGAGTGGATAGTTGAGGATATAGGAAGCCCTATTTCCATCATAACTGATTAAACCGAAGTAATTTAGTTTAATTCTTGCAATTACTCTAGCAGTGTTAGATAAAAACCCAAATCAACCATCGTTGCCAAATAGATAACCTAGAATAGATGTTCGGTAATTAGAAACCAGTCTCTGAGGACGATATTCGATCTTACCAGACTATATTACTTGTAATGATACGTACACTTGCGTGAGAAATTGGAAATCGGCCTAACACGGAGCCAAGTGGTGGATAGGGCAGTGGCGGATTCAGAATTTTCACTCAAGGGTTTGAAGAAAAAAAAACTAAACATAAAAAATAATATTGTCCCTGGGAATCAAACCTAGGATGCCAAAGATAACTTTCAATACTCTGGACCGCTTGAGCTAACCTTTTGCATTTATTCAGGGTTTTCAAAAGTTAATATATGTACATAAACATAAAAATTCTACCCTATATATATAGTTCCTAAGCTAGGGGGTTCATCCGAATCACTTTCGGTGAAAAATTATCTTGTATATACACGATTAAAATTATTTTTATGCATATATAACAGATGTTGTACCGCCTTGGCTTCCGCTTATTAACTCCATATTTTTTTAACCCTCTCAATGAAAATCATGGCTTCGTTTATATGAACTTTACAAACTAGCTAGAACATACTTCTTTGTTTAGTTACATTACAAGCAAATTAGACATATATAGCAAATGCAATCAACCAGCATATAGTAAATTTACATGTGGTTTTGGACGAGGAAATGGATCATGCTAATATATTCAATTTAAACTACGAGCAAAGTCATGCTAATATATCCAATTTGAAACAGCAGTATTAGCAAACTTGTTGTCAGTCCAGAAAATGAAATGCTTCTTCTTGTTCAAGTAAGATGATAATAAAGGCAACGTGAATTTTTTCCTTGGAGTAGAATTTCTTAATGTACGGCCCAATTCGCTCGTCCAATTGTGAACCCTTTGTGATTATAATTGGACCTAATCGTAGTCCAGCTTATTAGCCCAGATTGATTACAGTTCTGAATTTATTTTCACAATAAGCCCACAGTGAGGCCCATATCTATACCATTCTCCCTCCATCTTCTACTTGTTAAATCATGGAACATCTAATAGTAGTAAGTAAATGCCGTATAACATAAGGCTATTACTTTCACACCTTTCGCTCTATCTCTCGGTATCGACTTTTTTTTAGGCCACTCTTCACTCTCGTAAGCTCAGTGGATTAAAATTTGTTGGATGGACTTTTTCTTTTGCAAATAAATTAAGGGAAACTTACGTAAATGTACCCTTCAGCCAACTAGTTTACCAACATTGCCGAAGTATACACTATCTATACACTTTGGATGTATATGTTATGTGTATGTATGTATTGTATATGTATATTTAGTATTAAGTATACACTTCGGTTATATATTTTGTGTATAGGTATGTATAATATTGGTATATTTAGTATAAAGTATACACTACCTATACACTATGCACATAATTTGTAAACTAGATGGGTGTATGGTATTAGGTGTAATTTTCTCATAAATTAAGTCCGTCGAATTAACGGGGATAGAATTTAAATTGTAGCCACAAAAAAGTCATTTTTTCAGAAACTCCTTAATTCGGTTTAATGCAATAAAGGGAAAGTACCATTTTCATCTTAGGAGTCTTCGTATGTAAATCCCATGAGAAATATATCCAAAAACTATAGAACAATACTTTAATACGTAAAAGGTAGAGCAATTAGATAAGAAGAGAACCTTACAACATCCAGCTGATGAACTTCCTCCTCTATCTGCAATGATATTAATAACCCATGACATGTTCCCTGTCGGACAATTGATGAAATCGCAAAATGAGACCCTTTTCACTAATTGCTAATTGTAGAAAATATTGAGAGATGTGCAGCTGCACCATAGCACCATGAAGCACACTACATTGGATTGTTCCCACATAGTTAGTTAGTTAGTTCTTGATTAAAGTTGTTAATAGTGGTTACAACTAATTAATAGTTAGCTAATTAGTAGATATTTTCTAATAGATGATTCTAGATAAATATCTTGTATATATAGATGAGTTTGGACTCATTTTATATTTAATGAATATACATCAGAAAATTCTCCAAATATCTCTCTCTCGAAGCAGTTATCTTTCTTCTATTTCTAGAGCTTCTCTACTGATTCACGCTTCATATGAATCGATAGATTGACGATTTCAACATGGTATCAGAGCTGAAAGTAGGATCATGGATAATCAGTTACATACAACTCGAAATTGTAACGAATTAGGAGTTGCAGATCGAAGAGAAGTCGCAGATCGAAGAAAATTTGTTGCATGCAGAAGATAACTGAAACAGATCGAGAGCATTGGAATTGATTTCAGAAGATTAATTGACGAAATCAAACCAGGAGTTGACTGAAGTCGAGTGGAAGAAATGGAGATGGAGAATGTCGCAGGAGGAAGTGGAACTACATCAACAGTAAATGTAAACATTGGCCACAACCATCCCTTATACCTTTACCCATCAGATGCACCGGAATCTCTGTCAGTAGGAGTGGTGTTGAATGGAATAGACAATTATACGTTGTGGAGTAGAGCAGTAAAGTTAGCTCTATTAGGAAGGAATAAACTGGGATTCATCGATGGAACAGTAAGAATGGAGCATTTATGTAGTGATTTAGGAAGGTTGTGGGATAGGTATAATGCGATTGTGGTGTCCTGGCTAATGGCGAATGTAAATAAGAATTTACTGAGTGAAATGTTGTTTAACTCAGATTCTTATAGTATATGGGAAGAATTGAGAGAGCGGTTTGACACAATTAATAGTTCTAGAGCCTTTCAATTACACAAGGAGATTGTCACGATGATGCAGGGATCACAGTAAATCTCAGTGTATTATTCTAGGCTTAAAGACCTTTGGGATGAGTATGACTCTATCATACCACCACCATCATATTGTCCTAAAGCTAGGGAGTTTGTTGATCACTTGCAATATCAGAGAATGTTACAATTTCTGATGGGATTGGACGACAGTTACAGTCAGGTCAGGAGCCAAATTATCATGATGCAACAGGTGCCAAGCCTAAATCATGTATATGCAATAGTTAACCAAGAAGAGAGTCACAGGCTGATGACAAGAGGAGGAATCAGGATAATGCATGATGGAATGGATCCATCAGCTATGTTCATAGCTAAGAATGGAAATGGAAAGTACAAGAATGGAAATCAGAAACCAAGGAAGCCTTATAATTCTAATGCATTATGTGACTTCTGTCACACGAAGGGACATGTTAGGTTGGATTGTTTCAAACTAATGAAATGTGATTTTTGTCACAAAACATGACACGTACAGGATGATTGTTACAGGTTACATGGATATCCTGAAGATTTCAAAGGCAAAGGAAAGAAGGCATGTGTTGTGACTGGAAGTTTCTTTGAAGATACTGGACAAGAGAAGGAAATGCAGAAGCAGTCTGGACAAAAATCAGGATCATGTTATTTTTCACAAGGCGCACAACCAACATATTACCACAATCAGAGAGGATGTGGACTGCAGACACCATGAGACAGAATCAGTGTACCCCCAGTAAGTGGACTGCAAATACTATGCAGAACCATTTTACCCCAAACCAGCATCAACAAATTCTTCAGATGCTCAACAATAAGGAGAAGATCAATGGAAGTGCTAATATGTCAGGTATATGTGCCCTTAACTCAGAAATTTTGATGAAATGGATAGTGGACACAGGTGTGACCAATCATATGGTTAATGATCATGCTTACTTACAAAATAAAAATAACATGACAGAAGGTACAGAGAAGGTACAATTACCCACTGGAGACTTAGCCAGGATCTCTCATGTTAGATATTATCACATGGGAGGAGGTGATGTTCTCAAAAATGTTCTTTGTATACCAGGCTTTAAGTTCAATCTTATATCTGTGTCGAAAATTACAAAGGAACTAAGTTCTAGTGTTAAATTCTTCATAACATATTATGTGTTTCGGGACATCTTTTCTGGGAAGGTGAGGGGGATATGATAGTGAAGAAGGAGGATTGTACATATTATACTTGGATGGACAGAATAAGAGAGAACAATGAACATGTGTTTCTCCACTTCACATCAGGAGAATGCAGCTCTCTGGCATCAAAGACTTTGCCATGTTCCTATGTCTGTAATAAGAAAGATTTCATACTTCAGAAGTAATAGTTCTTTTGTGTTGAATAAATGTGAGATATGTCCACTATCCAGACAAAGTAGGACACCATTTCCAGACAGCATCAGTAGGAAGTTGAAACATTTTCAGCTTTTACACATGGATGTATGGGGCCCTATAAAACAGAAACATACAATGGAATGAGATACTTCTTGACTATTGTGGATGATTTTTCTAGATGGACTTGGATTTTTTTAATTAGGTTGAAATCTGATGTGCCTACAATACATAAAAACTTTTTTATTAAAGTTAGAACTCAGTTTGAAAGCCAGATTCAGAGAGTAAGATCCGATAATGGCACTGAGTTTTTCAACCAATCTTGTGAAGAACTGTTCAGGAGTAGTCCATGAGAGTTCATGTCCACACACACCACAACAAAATGATTTTGTGGAAAGAAAATATAGACACATACTAGACACAGCTAGGGCCATAAAATTTCAAGCTAGTTTTCCTGATAACTTTTGGGGTTATTATGTGGAGGGAGCTGTTTATATCATGAATAGAATACCATCCACTGCTATAAGAAATAGGTCACCATATGAGATGTTGTACAACAAAACACCATCACTTAATCACCTCAGGGTAATTGGTTGTCTATATTTTGTAACAATTGTCAAAGTGCATGATAAATTTGGACCTAGAGCTGTGAAATGAGTTCTGATTGGTTATAGTTCTGTACATAAGGGATATAAAATTTATGACAAAGAGAATGACAAGTTTATTATGAGCAGGGATGTGAAATTTGTAGAAACATCTTTCCCATTCAGAGATACTAGCTCAAATGATTCGTCTGACTTGTTTAGAGCTACAAAGCCACAGGAAATGGGGTGCTTTGATGACTTGGTCCATCCACATATTGCTGCTGATCCATCTGAAAACACAAGGACATTGGAGGAGAATGATGATCACATGACCACAACCATGGAAGTTTAGACACAACATGAAGAACATGGATCTCTGAATCATAGCCAAACAGATATTAGAAGATCAACCAGAACCAGAAGGCCTCCCATATGGCATAAAGACTATGTCACTGATCATGGTTCTTCAAATTGCTTGTATTCCATATCTAACAGTGTTAACTATACAAGCTTATCACCTATGTATCAGACTTTTGTAGCCAATGTCTCACTTAACACTGAGCCACAAAACTATCACACAGCAGCACAGGAAAAGAGGTGGATTGAGGCAATGCAGACAGAGATCAAGGCTCTGCAGGACAATGGTACTTGGGAGCTGGTCACACTACCTGAAGGAAAGAAGGCTATATGGTTCAGATGGGTGTACAAGATCAAGTACAAGGCATCTGGAGAAGTGGAAAGATTTAAAGCTAGATTGGTGGCAAAGGGCTACAACCAAAAAGAAAGAGGGCCTTGACTACCAAGATAATTCTCCCCAGTGGTGAAGATGTCTACTGAAGAGTTGTTATATCAATTGCAGCAGCTAAGCAGTGGACCATACACCAAATGGATGTATAAAATGCATTTTTTCAAGGAGATCTCTATGAGGAAATGTACATGGCTATTCCAGAAGGTTTTGGCATTACTGCCAAATGAGGGAAGGGCACAGGAGGAAAGAAACAAATTTGCAAGTTGTTAAAGTCATTGTATGGTCTAAAGCAGGCTTCAAGACAGTGAAACATTAAACTTACCACTGCCTTGACCTCATCTGGTTTTAGACAGAGCCATAGAGACTATTATTTGTTCACAAAAGTAAAGAATGACAGCATAGAAGTAATGTTGGTGTATGTTGATGATCTATTACTCACAGGTAATGATTCGGATCTCATTCAGTCTACAAAGGAAGAACTACATGCAGCCTTCAAGATAAAGGACTTGGGGGAGCTTAAATATTTCCTTGGGATTGAATTTGCAAGAAACTCTCAGGGCATCTTGATGCATCAAAGAAAGTATGCCTTAAAGTTAATATCTGATATGGGAATTGGTGGAGCTAAGCCATCTTGTTCTCCTATTGACATGAATCAAAAGCTTACCACCATAGAATTTGATGCTACTGTAATACCCCATTTTAATAGGAGTCGAAACGGGATACGACATATGATGGTTCCTATATGGGTTTTAAGGAGTCGCCACCTAATTAGTCTAGTGAATTAGGACACTTTTAAATAGCATGAAAATGCTACATATGATCTCCGTTTAATTGGTCTACGAAAATTATGAGATTCCGGGTAAGGGTTCTTTATTATCCTAAAGGGAAGGGATTAGGCATCCTCTAAGATCCGCTAACTTGCGGTTATCCAGTCAAACATAGGTTAATTATTATGCTAAAAAATGCATGTTTTGAAAAAGGTATTTGATTAAGAGGATATTTGCAAGTATATAAAAAATGTATTTTTAACCAACATAAAAATATGAGATTTGTTTAGAAAATATAAAGTTAGTTTTGGGAGAAAACATGCACTCATAAGGTATTTAAATAAGTAAGAATATATGTTGTGTAGCATAGTATAGAAGTAATAATGCAAAATCAGTTATGACAAAATATGCATTTAGAAAAGGCCTAGTATGTAAAGTGTCTATTTAGCAAGCGAAAATAATTTTCATATATGAATATAAATAAGAGTTTATGAGAAAATGAGTTAGGAATTTGGTAATAAACAATAACTTAGCTACGTGAATGGTTATATCATTTTAGTATGGCTTAAGCAATGCATGACTAAAATAACTAATTAAGTGGAGCAGATTTCTAACGTTCAAATTACTTTCTAATGGCGACTCAAGGCTTACTATCCTAAATGTTCTACTAGTAGCGTAATGTTAGACAATTAATTTGCAATAAATGAAATGGGAGCGGGGCGAGAATTAATAAAACGACTCGAAGGAGTAGCGGTGTCATTCCGCCTGTAGCTTTGGAATTTCTGATGCCGATGCGGATGCGGAATACACAGATACGGGTCTTCGCATGATGAAAGTCACGAGGAGTCTCATAATAAGACTCTTTATTTGCTCCGATGCATTTCATGTAAACAAAATAACAAGATAATGATTAGTATTTCCAACCTTATCAACAAATAAATAGACAAATAATCACGTACTTGAACATATGCAGGACTTAATTATATTATATTATTCTAGAGAAATAATGAGTCCAGGTAGTAAAAGCCCAAACTCTATCATCCACGAAATAAAATATACGCATGTATAAATTAACAAACATATGCACATAAAGTAAAGAGGGGTAAAACATATGTAGTGGTTAACGCTTAGAATCGAGCACTGAAGACAGCCCAGACTTAAGCAAATTCAGCAAAAAAAAAAGATATTTAATTGGGAGACCCATATCAGTTGACAGTAGTCACGAAACAGTCAAGTTAGTGGGTCTCAATTGCTATTGATATGCAGAAGAAAGCAGGAAATGTAACACAAAGGGGATCAGACCTAGTAACATTCCGGGAAGGACAACTATTAGTGATATACAAAATAATGGATGATCCTCTACACATCTAATATACTGTGTGTTAGATACACAACATGTATTGAATATGTATATTAGCCTTTATACAAGATAACGTAATGAATATAACAAAAGGGATATCATGTTGATATATATTAGAGGTTATCAGTTATACATGGATTGGGAATAATAAGAAAGATGTACGAGGACCAATTTTAGCTATGCCAGACTAGATGGGAGTCTCTAAACTGCTCTTCAATGAACACGCAAGCACAACCCTCTACCAGTCAGACCCTAACTCCTGAAGGGATTCTAATATTGCAGCAGAGTCCAAGTGCACAGAAACGCAGACAATACAAGCATTTTTCTTCTTTCAATCTATATGCAAACATATAACAACTTCATAATTTTATTATTCAAGCCAGCATATTGAATTAAGTTTTCTTACTACAAATGCCATTAACACATGTAAATTGACACACAAAATTGATCTCTGCTTACATTCTTACTTAAACATGTGTCAATACTAAGTGAAGAAATTCATATGCTAACATATAGACAAATGTATAACTAGCCTAAATCCAGACACAAATGACAAAATGCAAGATTAGGTAATTATCAAGGCGGAATCTCAGCTACGCGGGGACAAAGGATTCACATTAAACATATGTAACCCTTCTCAACTCTATATGAAGCATGATGACATTTCAAACTAAGCATGACAGAGTTGGTTAAAGCATATCAGTTATCTTGTGTATTTAAATGCACACATAGAGGAAACTCAAAAGAGTTAACATTCTGACAGGGAGTATGTTAATGCATTAACCAAAAAGAATATGTGAATGATCCATTTGATATGCAGTAGTATGGTTCAAATAAATCAGTCCACAAGACCACATTTGGGATATATCATACAGAAAATCTAAGGAAGCTCTTGAACAAATAGAATTCAATTTATATTGTTTCTAATCCACGTATGGAGTCAGTTTGTGTCCACTTAAATCTATGTGAGACAACTAAATATCTTATCAATATTCAACAAAGACTAAGATAGTGAAGATATCACGACCCAAGTAGTATCTATAAAATGGCATTTGCGTAAAACAACTTGCCATTATTTTTACTCTATAGAACTTGTGCAAATATATCAATCATACAATTTTGGGTCCAAATCAATACATACCGCAAATAGAACATGTCTTGGACCTAATAGAGACATCTAAGCTTACAATATCTAATTCACGATTAATATTTAACTACAAGCTTATCAGGATTAGAGTTGTATTACACTAACAATTATACCAAGCAGTACACATGATAATATTTGCCACCTGAATAGGCAGTCTCGACATTACACAACTTTTAAACTAATTTAAATAATGAAACAAACAAAACACCCAATATTGAACGCACAGTAGTCCCATACCAAACAAACATCTAATAATGTCAAATTAATTAATACATAATTAACCAAACAAAAATGTACAGGAAGACACAGAGAATACAAAATAAACTAGAATCGAGAGTAAATTGAACTTACCTTCTCCGGGTAGCGAATCGAGGCGTCGTCTCGACTCGTCGAATCCGCTCGGAGAAGTTAGTTTATGCGATTGAAAAGAACAAGAGCTTAAATTTTTTTGTGGCCTTGTCGAGCCAGAACCGAGAATAAAAGAAGGGTATTTTCTTTCTGATTTTTGTAACAGTTTAAATAATCAAAATCCCCTTATATTTTGTTCTTGGTGTTTAAAAGGAAATAAATTTTCGACCTCTTTAAATGAAGAACAAAGAGAAGATATCAAAATTAATGCTTCAGAATCCGGCCCCTTTCTTTGAAGAACCAATGGGTATTTATAGGTGGAAAACATGAGTTTGAATTTAAAATAAAGCTGTTAGATTTTGGACGATTTGTTGGTTCAAATCGCGGATTTTGGGGGGAAATAAGGGTATGGGTTGTGCAGGTGATCGGTGTATTTTATATACACCTTTTGAGTCGTTTTTAGTTAGTCTTTTGCATCTTTTTGTATAAATATGTGTCGTTTTAGGATATATTTTCTTTCTTTTAAGTCACAGTGGTTTAAAGTGGCACATTGGTGAAAATGAGCGAAAAGAAGGCAGAAACAGAGGTTCCAGAGCTCAAAAAGCTGAAAAATTGGCAACCCGGGCGAGAAACAGGGCGGCGCCGTGGCGCCAGACCATCTGCAGCAGCGGGGCCACGGTGCCCAAGAAGCGAGTCGCGAAGTTTGAGCGCTACGGCGCGGTGCAGTCCGTGGCGCCGACGCGGGAAATCTGCCAGATCCGAATAGGATTGGGCCAAGGCCAAAGAGGAAAAGGTTTTGCACGTTTTAGGGGATATAAAAGGACCTTTTAGGTCAGATTTGTGGGGTTGCACACCTTATCATTCATCATAGCATTACTTCAAGATTGGAGACTCAGTTTTGAGTAATTTTCTTGTTCTTTACTTTATTTCTTTCTAGTATATGTTGGATATTATTTTAGTTCTTAGCATGTCTATGGCTAGGAACTAACTTAATTTAGGGCTTTTCATGTCGAATCGCTTGAACCTCGTTCTTATGAATTAATGCATGTTTTGGTTTCTTCTGATTATTGTTGAGGTTTATTCAATAATTGCTTTGATTGCTTGATAATTAATTGATCACTAGTTATCATCACTTATATGAGTTCTAATCGAAATCCGAAAGGGGGGATTGTGAATATGCTATAGTTGAATAAACATAGGTTTACATCGCGGACGAAAGTACCCCGATACTTGTGTAGCTTAATAGGTTATTGCTCTTAAACCTCCTTTCTAGTCAATCTTGTCATCGAAAGATAGAAGGGTTCTCCATTGGGGTTGAGTGTTTATATTACCTTAACAGAAGTATAAAATGACTTAGTTAACCTGCTATCTCAACATAGAAGAAGAACCTTAATTGTTGCATTAACGATTAAAAGCGAGCGGATAGTTTAGGAGATTTGAAAGCCCTATTTCCATCATATCTGAAGTAAAGTAAAGTAATTTAGTTAGCGTCTATAAACATAGATATAAACAAACCATCAACTCATCGATCACCAAATAAATACCATAGAATAGCATTTGGTAATTGAGCACTAATCCCTGAGGACGATAACTCGGTCTTCTAGACTATATTACTTGTAACGATACATGCACTTGCGTTTAGCGTGTGTATAAATCGCATATCAAGTTTTTGGCGCCGTTGCCGGGAATTGGCGTAGTTCAATATCAATCTATCTATTCTTAATTTCTAATTTGGTTTTTATTTTTATTTTTATTTTTATCTGTGGAACCGTGCGCCGTGATTCGTTTGTTGATTTTGATCTGTGCAGGTATCTAGTTTATGCGAAGGAGAAGAGGAGCAGATACACTTGTTCCCTTCAATCCGGAGATTGAAAAGACTTGCAAACAGAACCGGAGAAACAAACAAATCTTAGACTTAATAGCCATGGGAGGCTTGCAGAACAATAATGAGATGAAGGAAGGGTTAGGTGATCATCAACCTAACCAGAGAATGCCCCAGAGGTTACCAATGGATGTGGAAGAAAGGGTTCAGGTCCAAGCTGAGAGAAGCTTGGGAGATTATGTGATGCCAAGGGTTAATGGAGCACAAACTTGCATAAGGCTCCCAACAATAGGAGCGAATAATTTTGAGATAAAACCTGCTATCCTGAGCATGGTGCAGAATACAGTTCAATTTGGAGGGCTGTCATCTGAAGACCCTCATATGCACATAGCAAATTTCTTAGAGCTGTGTGCAACTTTCAAATATAACGGCGTTACTGATGACGTCATCCGGTTGAGGCTCTTTCCCTTCTCACTCAGGGATAGAGCAAAGGTTTGGTTGAATTCCCGCTCTGATTCTATATTCACATGGCAGAGTTGGCATGAAGTTCTTGGCAAATTTCTTTCCATCATCAAGCAATATAAGTCGAGAGAGTCAATAATTTTTACCAGGCTGATGGAGAGTCACTCTATGAGGCTTGGAAGAGATTTAAAGATCTGCAGAGAAAGTGTCCACATCATAGCATTGAGCTGTGGAATTTGGTCCATATTTTCTATAATGGGCTAAGTGGGACCACAAGAACCATCATTGACGCAGCTGCAGGTGTGATCGGTGTATTTTATATACACCTTTTGAGTCATTTTTAGTTAGTCTTTTGCCCATTTTTGTACAAATATGTGTCATGTTAGGATATATTGACTTTCTTTTGAGTCACGGTGGTTTAAAGTGGCACATTGGTGAGAAGGAGCGAAAAGAGGGCAGAAACAGAGGTTCCAGAGCTCAAAAAGCTGAAAAGTTGGCAACCCGGACGTAATTCGGGGCGGCGCCGTGGCGCCAACCAACCAGCAGCAGCAGAGCCACGGCGCCCAAGAAGCGAACCAGCCAGAGTTTGCCGCTGGCAGCTGGCCGTGGCGCCGACGCGGGAAATTTGACAAATCCGAATAGGACTGGGCCAAGACCAAAGAGGAAAAGGTTTTACACATTTTTGGGGATATAAATAGGGCCTTTTAGGTCAGTTTTAAGGATTTTCACACCTTACCATTCATCACAACATTAGATCAAGATTGGAGACTTATTTTTGAGTAATTTCTTGTTCTTTACTTTATTTCTTTCTAGTAATGTTGGATACTATTTTAGTTCTTTGCATGTCTATGGCTAGGAACTAACTTAATTTAGGGCTTTCCATGTCGAATCGCTTGAACCTCGTTTTATGAATTAATGCAAGATTTTGCTTTCTTCTTATTATTGTTGAGATTTATTCAATAATTGTTTTGATTGCTTGGTAATTAATTGATCACTAATTATCATCACTTATATGATTTCTAATCGAAATCCAAAAGGAGAGATTGTGAATATGCTATAGTTGAATAAACATAGGTTTAAATCGTGGACGAAAGTACCCCGATACTTGTGTAGCTTAATAGGTTATTGCTCTTAATCCTCCTTTGTAATCAATCTTGTCATCGAAAGATAGAAAGGTTCTACAATGGGTTTGAGTGTTTATATTACCTTAACAGGAGTATAAAACGGCTTAGTTAACATGTTATCTCAACATAGAAGAAGAACATTAATTATTTGCATTAACGAGTAAAGCTAACGGATAGTCGAGGAGATTTGGAAGCCCTATTTCCACCATATCTGAAGTAAAGTAAAGTAATTTAGTTAGCGTTTATAATCATAGCTATAAACAAACCATCAAATTATCGGTCACCAAATAGATACTACAGAATAGAGGTTGGTAATTTGACACTAATCCCTGAGGACGATAACTCGGTCTTCTAGATTATATTACTTGTCACGATACGTGCACTTGCGTTTAGCGTGTGTATAAATCGCGCATCAAGTTTTTGGCGCCGTTACCGGGGATTGGCGTAGTTCGATATCATTCTATCTATTCTTAATTTCTAATTTGGTTTTTATTTTTCTTTTTATTATTTTTTGTATTGGTGGAACCGTGCGTCGTGATCCGTTTGTTGGTTTTGATTTATTTCAGGGACCCTGCAAACATGGATTGCCACTATCAAGGGTTACAGAACTATCAACAGCAATGTAATCCCCATGCCCCACATGAAGAGCAGGATGGGCTACGAGCAGCCATACTCGGGCTAACTAGGCACCAAACTCAGTTCATGGATGAGATGAGAGTGTCCCTAAAGAATTTGGAAACGCAAATAGGACAACTCGCGGGCATGTTAAGCAACAGAATACAATGGAATCACCCTGAACATATTGGAGAGAATATAAAAGAGCAATGCCAGGCGATTGACCTGAAAAATGGCAAACAGTGGAAGCAAACTCACCACCACCGTGTCCAGAAAAGAAGGGCCTAGACTTCTCGCAGAAGTTGCAGCGCCACGACGCCACTGAGCAGCGCCACAGCCCCGATAATACTGAGACATTGCAGAATTTTGGGCACCACGGCGCCGAATCTCAAGGCCGTGGCGCCCAGGGCTCAGAAGGTACAATGATTTTGGGAGCAGTTGTGGACGCACCCCAGGTGAAGATACCGTACCCCCAGAGGCTAAAAACAAGTTCTCTTGACAAACAGTTCTCTAAATTCCTGGAAGTTCTCAAACAATTTCAACTCAACATCCCGTTTGCTAAGGCACTAGAGCAGATGCCGAGTTATGTAAAGTTCATGAAGGAGATTCTCAGCAAAAAGAGGAGGACAGATGACTACGAAACAGTTGTGTTGACTGAAGAATGCAGTGTCATCCTACAGAGAAAGTTACCTCAGAAGTTGAAAGATCCGGGGAGTTTCACCATCCCATGCACTATAGGAAAGTTTGAGTGTCAGAAGGCTTTGTGTGATCTGGGGGCAGGTATAAATTTGATGCCCTATCTGGTGTTTTGCAAACTTGGAATGGGAGAAGCCATACCTACAAACATCACTTTGCAGCTAGCTGACCGCTCCATCGTTCACCCTAGAGGAGTCATTGAGGATGTGTTGGTTAAGGTGGACAAGTTCATCTTTCCCGTTGATTTCATCATCTTAGACATGAGAGATAATGACATGATCCCCATTATCTTTGGCAGACCATTCCTAGCCACAGGACAGACACTCATTAATGTTCGAAAATGTGAGTTGAGACTTCGTGTGGAAGAATAAGAGGTGATTTTCAATGTTTTTCGAGCAGCAACCTTCCCAGAGGCAAGTGACAACTGCTTAACCATTGATGTGATCGAAGAAGCAGTGTCGGAAAATGGGTTCAGAATTACTGATGCGCTTGAAGAAGTGCTGACACGATGGGATGATAATAGTGGCAATGACCCGAATCTGATGGAGTATGTAAATTAGATGAATTTTTATGAGCAGTGTGATAAGAAGAGATATGAAGAGCTTGGGCAGATGCCAGAGAGATCAATACCATCCACAGAAAAAGCTCCAGAGTTAGAGTTGAATATTCTACCAGATCATTTGCAGTACCGATATCTAGGTGAGAATCAATCCTTATCAGTGATCATCTCATGTCATATATCCACAGTAGAGGTTGAGAAGCTACTGAGAGTACTGAGGGCTCACAAGCGTGCCATTGGATAATAGTGGCAATGACCCAAATCTGATGGAGTATGTAAATTAGATGAATTTTTATGAGCAGTGTGATAAGAAGATATATGAAGAGCTTGGGCAGATGCCAGAGAGATCAGTACCATCCACAGAAAAAGCTCCAGAGTTAGAGTTGAAGATTCTACCAGATCATTTGCAGTACCGATATCTAGGTGAGAATCAATCCTTATCAGTGATCATCTCATGTCATATATCCACAGTAGAGGTTGAGAAGCTCACGAAATGCGAGGGCTCATGGCGTGTCATTGGGTGGACATTAGCAGACATAATGGGGATAAGTCCGTCAACAGTGATGCATAAGATCCGTCTAGATGAGGAGAGCGGACCTCCATCGAGGCCTGAGAGAGGCGAATCAAACATGAAGGAGGTAGTCAGAAAAGAAATCATAAAATGGCTTGATACTGGGGTAATTTATCCTATCTCTGACAGTGCATGGGTGAGTCCGGTGCAAGTGGTGCCCAAAAAGGGTGGTATGACAGTTGTGACCAACGAAAGGAATGAGATCATTCCATCTAGAATAATTACTGGGTGGAGAATTTGCATTGACTATCGCAAGTTGAACAAGGCAACCATAAAAGACCACTTCCCGTTGCCATTTCTAGATCAGATGTTGGATAGACTTGCAGGGCACAATTACTACTGCTTTTTGGATGGTTACTTAGGGTATCATCAGATTGACATAGCACCAGAAGATCAGGAAAAGACAACATTCACCTTCCCATTTGGTATGTTTGCATTCAGAAGGATGTCATTTGGGCTTTGCAATGCACCTGCGACCTTTCAGAGGTGTATGATGGCAATTTTCTCTGATATGGTGGAGAGGACTATAGAGATTTTCATGGATGATTTCTCGGTCTTTGGGTCCTCGTTCGACGAGTGTTTGAGGCACTTGGGCGATGTTGAAAGCGGTGTGAAGAGTCGACCTTGTCTTTGAATTGGGAGAAGTGTCACTTCATGGTAAAATAGGGGATTTTCCTTGGTCAGAAAATATCCAACCAAGGTATTGAGGTGGACAAAGCAAAGATTTCAGTAATCGAAAATCTACCACCTTTAGTATCAACAAAAGGGGTCAGAAGTTTCCTTGGGCATGTCGGTTTTTATAGAAGATCCATCAAGGACTTCTCAAAAGTTTCAAAACCTCTTTCCACCTTGCTAATGACTGGGGTTGCTTTTGAATTCAATAAGGAATGCATGACCGTTTTTCAGACACTCAAGGAGAGGCTTATCTCAGCACCCGTAGTCATTGCACCAAACTGGGAGCTTCCATTTGAACTAATGTGTGATGCAAGTGATTATGCAGTGGGAGCAGTGCTTGGGCAGAGGGTCGATAAGGTATTCAGATCTATTTACTATGCTAGTAAAACTCTTAATGATGCACAGTTAAATTATTCCACTACAGAAAAAGAATTGCTAGCAATAGTATATGCATTCGAAAAATTCAAGCCATACTTAATTGGGAATAAGGTGATAGTATACACTGACCACTCTGCCATAAAGTACTTGATGACAAAGAAGGATGCAAAACCTCGCCTTATCCGATGGGTTCTGCTATTACAAGAATTTGACATGGAGATCCGTGACATGAAGGGGACAGAGAACTCAGTTGTTGACCACTTGTCGAGGCTTGAAAACATAGAGAGTCAGAACACCAAGGATGTGCAGATAAATGATCACTTTCCAGATGATCAATTGTTTCTAGTAAGTGCTTTCTTTAAGTTACCTTGGTACGCTGATTTTGTTAATTTTCTCGCAGCTAAGGTAGTACCCCCAGGATTGACAAGACAGCAAGTGAAGAGGTTCTACTCTGAAGTAAAACACTACTATTGGGAGGATCCAATGTTATACAAGCATTGCGCCGACCAAGTCATCAGGCGATGTATATCAGAGGATGAGATGCATCAGATTCTCACCCATTGTCACACCTTACAATGTGGTAGACATTTTGGGGAATCAAGAACAGTTGCGAAGGTACTGCAAAATGGGTTCTATTGGCCAACCCTCTTCAAGGATGCCCACACCTTTGTGAAAATCTGTGATCGTTGTCAAAGAACAGGGAACATATCAAGATGAAATGAAATGCCTTCGAATGGGATCTTGGAGGTGGAACTATTTGATGTATGAGGGATCGACTTCATGGGTCCATTCCCGTCGTCATTTGGGAATCAGTACATTCTTCTTGCAGTGGATTATGTGTCCAAATGGGTAGAAGCGGTAGCCACTAAAGAAAATGACAGTAAGACTGTCCAAAGGTTCCTCCAAAAGAATATATTCACAAGGTTTGGTACTCACAGGGCCATCATCAGTGATGAAGGAAGACACTTTTGCAACAAGCGAGTTGATACTGCTTCCCGATATGGAGTCTACCACCGCACCACATTGCCCTATCACCCTCAAGCGAATGGGCAAGCAGAAGTTTCAAACAGGGAAGTGAAGAGCATATTGGAAAAGACGGTGGATGGCTCAAGGAAGGATTGGTCTATCAAATTGGATGACGCACTATGGGCGTACAGAACAACATTCAAAACCCCCATTGGAATGTCACCATATAAGTTAGTTTTTGGTAAAGCATGTCATCTGCCAGTAGAGTTGGAACACAGGGCTTATTGGGCAATGAAGAAGCTGAATATGGATGCCAAGGCAGCAGGGCAGAAGAGGTTGCTACAGCTGAGGGAGTTGGATGAATTCAGACACAATGCCTATGAGAATGCAAGGATCTACAAGGAACGAACCAAAGTATGACATGATAAGATATTGATCCCAAAAGACTTTCAAGCATGGCAACAAGTGCTTTTATTCAACTCAAGGTTGAGGCTGTTCCCAGGCAAGCTCAAATCGCGTTGGTCAGGACCGTACACTGTTGTAAGAGTATTTCCCTATGGTGCAGTTGAAATGAGAGGGAGAGAGGGAGCCCCTTTCAAGGTAAACGGACAGAGGTTGAAACCCTATTTGATCAATGAAATGGAATACATGAGCCTAGTGACCCATCTCATTCCAAAATGAATAGGGAACCTGCGTCCGGCTAAAAGACGTTAAAGATAGCGCTACTTGGGAGGCAACCCAAGGTTTTTAAATTCATGCAATTTAATTTTAGTTAGAACAGTCTTACGGAAGGTATTGTTTACATGTTATGATGACAGGTACAGGGATAAAAGTAGAGGACGAAAAACGTGAGAGATGAAGGAAATCGGCTCGGCGCCACGGCGCCGGAAGTTCAGAGGGTCGCAGATGTTTGGGCGCCACGGCGCCAATCTCAGAGCGCCACGGCGCCGCGATGAATAATCTGAAAAATAAAGAGCCCTAGAAATGATTTCCCTCTTCCATTCTGATGGGATTTCTGACGTTATCTGTCATGCATTATCCGCCGCCACCGCCACCATTTTAAACCAAGTTTGTAAGTTGTCCCATTTTTCTTTTATTTTTGAGTCTTGCACACATTAGGGACAATGTGGGATTTAAGTTTGGGGGGGAGTTCTTAGTTATTTTTGATGTGTTTTTGAGTCTTTTTGTGTTATTTTCTATGTTTATTTGAGTATAATTTTTTTTTATGATCATGCATGTTGTAGTTACTTGAAACGCCTAGTGAAGTAAAGTTGAATAATGTAATAGAATTAGAAGCAACCATCTGAACACTTAGGTTAGATATGCCAAAAATTCATGAAGTCAAACTATTTGGGGTATCTTGCTTGATTTATGCATTGTTAGTGATTAAACCTATGTGTCTGCTTGATTGCTATTTGAGGCGAAATTGTTAGGATATGCATGTTAGAGAGATGACTCAGACATTTCTTTGTTAGCCCTTTCTTACCATTTTTTTTACCTATCCCTGACATTAAAATTGTATCCCTAGTCAGCCCCTTTGAGCCTAAAAATAAGATCTTTCTTTGACACCCTATAATTCCATACTTGTGCCATAAGTGAAGAAATTGATGTGTTTGGAATATAAGGCATTGAAAAGAGACAAAAAGAGAGTGAACAATTTTGATGCACCCCAATGAAAAGTAATCATAAATAGGCAAAAGCCTAAGTTTGGGGGTGCCTACTATTCATCAGACACCTTATTCTCTCAAAACAAAAGAGGGGAAAGATAGGTATAAGGTTAAAAAGAAAATCAAAAGAAAAGGGAAGAATCGAAAGCAAAAGAGCTTATGATACGTAAGATTGAGCCTAAAAACCTATTTTTACGTACCCCTGCCTAAGCCTACATTACAACCCTGAAAAGCCCTGAAGCTCTCTAATGTGTGTATCCATGATTAGTGGAGAATAACAAGTAAACATGCCATAGGATTTGGAAATTAACATGCATAGTTAGGTATTCTTACTTCCATTGAGCATGATTAAATTGAATTTGTGAAATATCTGACTTGATGTGTTTAGAATGCTTAAAATCCATGCTATATGTTTCTGCATATTATTCTACTAATCTTCATGTTTTTCTAAGTAACAATGATGCAGCAAATTGATCAATGTCTTTGAGTCATTTTATTTTCTTTTCTTTCGTGTCTTTGTTTCTATTTTTGATCTTTACTCGTGGGCGAGCAAAGGTTAAGTTTGGGGATGTTTGATCGGTGTATTTTATATACACCTTTTGAGTCATTTTTAATTAGTCTTTTGCCCATTTTTGTACAAATATGTGTCGTGTTAGGATAGATTGTCTTTCTTTTGAGTCACAGTGGTTTAAAGTGGCACACTGGTGAGAATGGCAACAGAGGTTCCAGAGCTCAAAAAGCTGAAAAGTTGGCAACCCGGGCGTAATTCAGGGCGGCGCCGTGGCGCCAACCAACCAGCAGCAGCAGAGCCACGACACCCAAGAAGCAGACCCGCGAAGTTTGGCGCAGCGATTTGCGGGGGCGATGGCGCCGTGCGCGGTAAATTGACAAATCAATAGGGTCGGCCAAGACCAAAGAGGAAAAGGTTTTACACGTTTTTTGGGATATAAATAGGGCCTTTTAGGTCAGTTTTGAGGAGTTCCACACCTTACCATTCATCACAACATTAGATCAAGATTGGAGACTTATTTTTGAGTAATTTCTTGTTCTTTACTTTATTTCTTTCTAGTATATGTTGAATACTATTTTAGTTTTTGACATGTCTATGGCTAGGAACTAACTTAATTTAGGGCTTTCCATGTCGAATCGCTTGAACCTCGTAATTGTTTTGATTGTTTGGTAATTAATTTGTTACACCCCGTAATTCAGGTCATGCTATGAGAACGTACGACATGAGTTAAGATTTAAAATTTTAGAAAGATAGGTTGTCAGAATGATTCGGACAGGTTTTAGTCAACTTTGGAGCGACATATCTCCTAGTTCATTCAGAGCTTGTAGGTGGTTCTAAGGCCTAGCATGTAGTTCGTTAAGTCTAGTTCCCAACGCAACCAACCGTTCGTCGATAGGACATCGGAGTAGAAAGTTATGGAGGTTACAAGTTCAGTGTGCAGTCGAGCCGAAAAGTATTTTCGGTCAGGGGCCACAGCGCCGCGACGCCGGATGCAGGGTCGCGGCGCCGGATAATCTGGAAAGTCGCTGAAGTTGCAGCGCCGCGCTGAGCGAGGCGCCGAGGCGGAGTTTTGCGGAAAGCGAGAAAATCGGATATTTTCTTTTAAAAGGCCATGGGAGGGTGACAAGTGTCCCCACCCATCTGATTTTTGCATGTCCTATTTATTGACCAAGTCTTCAAGACTTGGTCATTCTTCAAAGCTCCTTCTTCTCTCTAAAAAGCTCTCCCTTCTCTCTAAAATTAAATCCCTCTCCATTCTCTCTAGAAATTCAAGAAGAAACCAAGGCCTAGAGGAAAATTTCAGAAAAAGTGGCAAGAAGGTAACTTGTTGGCAAGCTTGTAGGAGTTTTTTGGAGGTGATTGTGGAAAGAAGACAAGTGAAATTTGTGGATTAATTTGGGTAAGCTCTAAGGTAACAATCCTTTCTCTTTTGCTAGTAAATTGTGTTGCATGTGTGGAAGAAAGGATTTGTAGTTGTCAATATTGCCTTTAGATATATTGCATGTAGGAATTGGATAAGAATTTGGATTAAGAAGGAATTGGATAAGAATTTATGTTGTTATACCTCAAAATTGCCAAATTAGACCTTGTAGTTTGTATTAGTTGTTATGTATTGTGGGGCAGAATTTTACACGTCCAAGTTAGGCGTGTAATCCCCTTTGTGTTGATTGGATTGGTGAGCCTTAAAGGTGGCGTGTTTGGTTTTTGAATTCGGCCTTGAAAAAGGTGGCAAAGTATGTAGAAACAAAGGAAGTGCTGTCCAATTTTCCGTAGGAATAAGAGACTTTTCAATTAGAATGTTCTACGTTGAAGATAGAGGCTAATGGACGTATTATGGTCATTATAGGTTGACATACTACATGCGGTATATTGTACTTGCGAGTGGATTGACCCGAAGAGGTATGTGGAACTTTCCTATCTCTTGAGCAAGAGTAGTTATAACTGTATAGTACGGTAGACGTACGTGATTTAAATGAAGTAAAACCATTTGATATACTTGACTTGTTTTAAAAATGTCTAAGTTGGTTGAGTTAGAGAGTTAACTCACTTGTTCTTGAGGAATGGTTTATTCTGGATAAGGTAGATAAGGATTTCTTGACATGAAAAAGTATAGAATACTGGATGTGGAAGTATTGAGTATTGAATTATTTCTAAAGATAAGAGACCTGATTTTTAAGTTAAAAAACTTGTTTTCTAAGGTTATGAGACTTGAAGTGTTTTGAAAGTTGTGTAACTTGATTTGAAGTATAAGTCCCTTGGTCATAAAAGAACGAAATTGTCTAAGATATAAGGAGTTATAACGGCTATATGAAAGGATAAGGACGTCTTAGTTCCTAAAGCATAAAGTTAGTATAACGGCTTTATGGGAAGTCGGTTATAATGACTTTACGGAAGGTTAAAGGAATGGTTTTCTTGAGTAAGGTAAACAAAGATGAAAGAATCGAAATTAAGTAGGGCAATTTGATTTAAAGGCATCAATTGCTTAGAGTGTAAAACGGGGGTTTTATGTGAAAAAGGGATCTTTTGAAAGAGTAGAAGTACATAGTACTTCGGGTTAAATTCTCCGGATTTGATTAAGAAATAAGAAAGTGCCTTAAAGTCATAAAAATGAGATCCATTTTGTATATTAATGAAAGTCTAAAGAAGTTATGAAGTTTACTTGGACGTACCGACAGTGAGGTGGGATTCCACGGGTATGCTTCCATTGTCTTAGTAAGAGTTTACTTGGACGTACCGACAGTGAGGTGGGATTCCACGGGTATGCTTCCATTGTCTTAGTGTGAGTTTACTTAGACGTACCGACAGTGATGTGGGATTCCACGGGTATGCTTTCATTGTCTTAGTATGAGCTTACTTGGACATACCGACAGTGAGGTGGGATTCCACGGGTATGCTTCCATTGTGGTTGATCCTTGGACATGCTTACGATGAGGGATTCCGAGGCATGCACCTTGGACATGCTTACGATGAGGGATTTCGAGGCATGCGACCAGGATGCGGGTTAAATTCCCGGATACGATTATTACCCCATGGATTAGCTCCCCATGAAGTCATGTACCCGAGATGAGGGATTCCACGGGCATGAGATATATATATATATATACATGTGTTGTATGTGTGTACGCCGACAGTGAGGTAGGATGCCACGGGCGCGTCACATGGTTAGCTTTTATACCTAGCGGTCGGCAGTGATGGGGGATCCCACGGACGCGTTTCGATGTTTAAGGGCTGGTGTTCATAGCCCTGGTGTGACTATGGTTCATATATTGAGATAGGTGGTATAGGGTAAAACTGACTTTCATTACTCTCACTTCGGTAAGACACAGTGTACTGTTAATTGTGTATCATACATGTCATCAGCTTTATTTTAGACTATTATGATTTAAATTACAGTACTTTCAGTTTTACATACTTGGTACATGTTGTACTGACCTCCTTCGGGGGGCTGCGTTCATGCCGCAGGTTGAGGTGCATAGCTTGTTGATCTGCACTCTTAGGATCACTGTTCGGTTCTTGGAAAGCTCCATTTCTCCGGAGGCTTTGTCTTTTGGTACGGTACCCTGAAGTTGTAGAATTTTGTACATTCAGGGGTATGGCGGGGCCCTGTTCCGTCACAGTTGTTATGTAAACTCTTAGAGGTCTGTAGTCATATCTTGTGGGTCTTTATAATTTTTTTTTGAGGTAACTGCTTTTGGATGTATATGTCCAGGAAGGTGACCCTATCGGCTAACCTATTATTTATTTCATGGTTAAGTTTATGTATATTCCGCTGATTTTTCTCTGATGTATACCTGTAAGGGTGCCCAGGTAGGGCACCAGTCGCGGGCCCGGGGTCGGGTCGTGACATAATTGATCACTAATTATCATCACTTATATGATTTCTAATCGAAATCCGTAAGGGGGGATTGTGAATATGCTATAGTTGAATAAATATAGGTTTAAATCGTGGACGGAAGTACCCCGATACTTGTTTAGCTTAATAGGTTATTGCTCTTAATCCTTCTTTGTAGTCAATCTTGTCATCGAAAGATATAAGGGTTCTACAATGAGTTTGAGTGTTTATATTACCTTAACAGGAGTATAAACGGCTTAGTTAACCTACTATCTCAACATAGAAGAAGAACCTTAATTATTTGCATTAACGGGTAAAGCGAACGGATAGTCGAGGAGATTTGAAAGCCCTATTTCCACCATATCTGAAGTAAAGTAAAGTAATTTAGTTAGCGTCTATAATCATAGCTATAAACAAACCATCAAATTATCGGTCACCAAATAGATACTACAGAATAGAGGTTGGTAATTTGATTCTAATCCCTGAGGACGATAACTCGGTCTTCTAGACTATATTACTTGTCACGATACGTGTACTTGCGTTTAGCGTGTGTATAAATTGCGCATCAAGGTGGAACCTTCATGAAGAAGACAACACATGAGGCCCATGATTTGCTAAAAGACATGACCACCAATAACCATGTGACAGATGATAGAGGGGTAAGTGGAAGGAGAGCGATAGGAGTTCATGAGATCGATGTCATTACCACGTTAAATGCACAGGTTGCTCTCTTGACCAAGCAACTGCAGCAGAACACAGTGTCAGTTAAAGCAGTGCAGACACCAGTGGGTTGTGAGATCTGTGGGAGGCCCCACACTTTTGATAGATGCATAGCAGTGGACCCGAATAATGTGCCTATGGAGCAGGTCCAAGATGTGGGGAATTTTCAGAGGCCCTACAACAATGCATACTCCAATACTTATAATCAGGGGTGGGGAAATCACCCCAACTTTTCATGGAAAAATGATCAAGGGCAGCAATCTCAGTTTCAGGGGCAGTATCAACAGAGCACTCCACAACAATCCTTGAATCCCACATTTTCTTACCAACAGTTCAGCCCACCAGCTCCCCAAGAGAAGTCAGATGAAATAAGAGAAATAAGAGCAACACTGATGACATTGGCTAAACACCAGGCTCAATCCACTGAGTCACGGACACAACTGATCAATTCTCAGGCCCAATTTATGACAGAGACTAGGTCAGCCATTAGTAACTTGGAGTCCTCAGTTTCATCTTTGGTGTCCTCGCTTTCACAAATGACCAACTTCCAGACTCAATTCATGGCGGAAACCAGGTCATCCATTAGTCACTTGGATACTCAATTGGGGCAGTTGGCAGAGAGAGTGACTGACAGACCTCAGGGGAATCTTCCCCCTAATAATGTGGTGAACCAAAGAGAACAGTGTCAGGCAATTATCTTGAGGAGTGGGAAACAGTTAGAACAGGTGGCACCCAAACCAGTGGGTGAGAAAGAGAGTGAGTTGGAGAAAGTAGTTGAAGCAGAGAAAGAGGGGGTTACTGAGGACCATCCTGTTGTAGAAAAAGCTCCACCGGCAATCATGAGGGAATATGTAGACAGAATTCCTTACCCTCAAAGACTGCAGAAGAAGTCCTTGGACAAGGAGTTTTCCAAGTTTTTAGAGGTCTTCAAAAAGCTTCATATCAATCTCCCGTTCATTGAAGCTTTAGAGCAAATGCCAGCTTATGTGAAATTCATGAAAGACATCCTGTTTAAGAAGAGGAAGCTGGTAGACTATGAGACAATAGCACTGACAGAGGAGTGCAGTGCTATCTTGCAGAAGAAACTGCCCCCTAAGTTGAAAGATCCAGGGAGTTTCACTTTACCTTGCACCATAGGGAAGATGACCTGCAAGCAAGCCTTGTGTGATTTGGGGTCAAGTGTCAACCTAATGCCCCTTTCGGTGTTTAAAAGGCTTGGTTTAGGGGAATCAAAGTCAACAACAATCCACCTGCAGTTAGTTGATCGCTCTATTGTGCATCCTAGAGGAATAATTGAAGATGTGTTGGTAAAAGTGGGCAAATTCCTCTTACCGGCCGACTTCCTCATTCTTGATATAAAAGAAGATGAAAATATGCCCATGATCCTTGGGAGACCATTCCTAGTCACAGGGAGAGCCCTCATTGATGTTGAAAAGAGGGAGTTAAAACTCAGAGTCCAAGGTGAGGAAATGGTGTTCAAAGTTTTCAAGCAGCCCATTGAACCTCAAGTTGATGCTAGATTTTTTTCTATTGGAGTAGTTGACAAGGTTGAGCCTGAGAAAAGCCTCAAAAGTACTGATGCTCGTGGGGTACCATCAAAGAAGCATGAAAAACCTCATGGTAAGACTGCTGAACTAGCTCTTGATGAAAAAGAACTGCACTCCTCTGAAATTGGACTTGGGAAAAAGAAGAAGAATAGGAGAAATAGAATGGTGCTAAAATGGATATGCGGAGGGGATACTCTACCGCCTTGATTTAGTAAGTAACCTGCGTCCGGCTAAAAGACGTTAAAGACAGCGCTACTTGGGAGGCAACCCAAGTGTTTTTAAATTTATGCAATTTAGTTTTAGTTAGAACAGTCTCACGGAAGGTATTGTTTACATGTTGTGATGACAGGTACAAGGCTAAAAGTAGAGGACGAAAAATGCGAGAAAGGAAGGAAATCGGCTCGGCGCCATGGCGCCGAAAAGTCCAGAAGGTCTCTGAAGTTTGGGTGTCATGGCACCAAATCAGAGCGCCACGACGCCAGAAGTTCAGAAAGTTGCAGAAGTTCAGAAAGTTGCGGAAGTTTGGGCGCCATGGCGCCAAATCATAGCGCCACGACGCCAAGATTTCAGAGAGTCGCGGATGATTGGGCGCCACGGCGCCGATCTCAGGTCCGTGGTGCCGCTACGGAAAATCTGAAAAATAAAGAGCCCTAGAAACAATTTCCCTCTTCCATTCTGACGGGATTTCTGACGTTATCTGCCATGCATTATCCGCCGCCACCGCCACCATTTTAAACCACAAGTCTGTAAGTTGTCCCGTCTTTCTTTTATTTTTGAGTCTTGCACACATTAGGGATAATGTGTGATTTAAGTTTGAGGGAGTTCTTAGTTTATTTTTGATGTGTTTTTGAGTCTTTTTGTTGTTATTTCTATGTTTATTTGAGTCTAAGTTTTTTTTTGTTTTTTTATTATGATCATGCATGTTGTAGTTACTTGAAACGCCTAGTGAAGTAAAGTGAAATAATGTAATGGAATTAGAATCAACCATCTGAACATTTAGGTTATATATGCCAAGAATTCATGAAATCAAACTAGTTGGGGTATCTTGCTTGATTTATGCATTGTTAATGATTAAACTTATGTATCTGCTTGCTTGCTATTTGAGGCGAAATAGTTAGGATATACATGTTAGGGAGATGACTCAGGCATTTTTTTGTTAGCCCTTTCTTACCATTATTTGTCTATCCCTGACATTAAAATTGTACCCCTAGTCCGTCCCGTTGAGCCTAAAATAAGATCTTTTCTTTGACACCCTGTAATTCTATACTTGTGCCATAAGTGAAAAAAATTGAGATGTTTGGAATACAAAGCGTTGAAAAAAGAGATAAAAGATAGTGAACAATTTTGATGCACCCCAATGAAATGTAATAATAAATAGGCAAAAGCCTAAGTTTGGGGTGCTTACTATTCATTAGACACCTCATTCTCTCAAAACAAAAGAGGGGAAAGATAGGTATGAGGTTAAAAAGAAAATCAAAAGAAAAGGGAAGAATCGAAAATAAAAGAGCTTATGGTACGTAAGATTGAGCCTAAAAGCCTATTTTTACCTACCTCTGCCTAAGCCTACATTACAACCCTGAAAAGCCCTGAAGATCTTTAATATGTGTATCCATGATTAGTGGAGAATAGCAAGTGAACATACCATAGGATTTTGAAATTGACATGCATAGTTAGGTATTTTTGCTTTCATTGAGCATGATTAAATTGAATTTGTGAAATATCTGACTTGAGTGTTTAGAATGCTAAAAATCCATGCAATATGTTCTTGCATATTATTCTACTAACCTTCATGCTTTTCTAAGTAATAATGATACAGCAAATTGATCAATGTCTTTGAGTCATTTTATTTTCTTTTCTTTCATGTCTTTGTTTCTATTTTTTATCTTTACTCGAGGCGAGCAAAGGTTTAGTTTGGAGGTGTTTGATCGGTGTATTTTATATACACCTTTTGAGTCGTTTTTAGTTAGTCTTTTGCCTCTTTTTGCATAAATATGTGTCGTGTTAGGATATATTTTCTTTCTTTTGAGTCACAGTGGTTTAAAGTGGCACATTGGTGAAAAGGAGCGAAAAGAAGGCAGAAACAGAGGTTCCAGAGCTCAAAAAGCTGAAAAGTTGGCAATCCGGGCGAGAAACAGGGCGGCGCCGTGGTGCCAGACCATCAGTAGCAGCGGGGCCACGGTGCCCAAGAAGCAGAGTCAGTCGCAGAAGTTTCAGCGCCACGACGCCGGTTGTAGGGCCGTGGCGCCGACGCGGGAAATCTGCCAGATCCGAATAGGATTGGGCCAAGGCCAAAGAGGAAAATGTTTTGCACGTTTTTGGGGATATAAAAGGACCTTTTAGATCAGATTTGAGGGGTTGCATACCTTATCATTCATCATAGCATTACTTCAAGATTGGAGACTCAGTTTTGAGTAATTTTCTTGTTCTTTACTTTATTTCTTTCTAGTATATGTTGGATATTATTTTCGTTCTTAACATGTCTATGGCTAGGAACTAACTTAATTTAGGGCTTTCCATGTCGAATCGTTTGAACCTCGTTCTTATGAATTAATGCATGTTTTGGTTTCTTCTGATTATTGTTGAGGTTTATTCAATAATTGCTTTGATTGCTTGATAATTAATTGATCACTAGTTATCATCACTTATATGAGTTCTAATCGAAATACGAAAGGGGAGATTGTGAATATGATATAGTTGAATAAACATAGGTTTAAATCGTGGACGAAAGTACCCCGATACTTGTGTAGCTTAATAGGTTATTGCTCTTAAACCTCCTTTCTAGTCAATCTTGTCATCGAAAGATAGAAGGGTTCTCCATTGGGGTTGAGTGTTTATATTACCTTAACAGGAGTATAAAACGGCTTAGTTAACCTGCTATCTCAACATTGAAGAAGAACCTTAATTGTTGCATTAACGATTAAAAGCGAGCGGATAGTTGAGTAGATTTGGAAACCCTATTTCCACCATATCTGAAGTGAAGTAAAGTAATTTAGTTAGCATTTATAAACATAGATATAAACAAACCATCAACTCATCGATCACCAAATAGATACCATAGAATAGCAGTTGGTAATTGAGCACTAATCCCTGAGGACGATAACTCGGTCTTCTAGACTATATTACATGTAACGATACGTGCACTTGCGTTTAGCGTGTGTATAAATCGCATATCAACAGGTTTCAGGGGCAGAGGTATGGGGGTCGTTGGAGATAAGGGTGAAGTGAAAGGAATGAGACGTTGGAGGAGATGATGGACAGGGGTAGGTCGCTAGTTTCTTTTTCCTCTGATTTTGGTTTTGTTTTGTGTTAGGGATAAAAGAGGGGATGGGCTTTATGGGCCTGTTGGGGGAATTTTTTTGGGCTGGACGAAAATAGGGGTCGGTTTGGGCTTTTATTGGGTAGAATTTAGATATTTTAATGTTAGGAGAAAATTAGTCCAATTAACTAATCCAATTATTTTAAAAATGCTTCTTTGGTCCTATTTAATTTTAAAAGTGCACCCACACATAAAATACGGTACAAAAGATTTAATATATATATATTTAGTTTAAGTAAAAATATAATATTCATATGAAAATGATTAAATTGGTGAAAAATATTAAGAGAAAATCAATCACCAATGTCGATGCCGAAATATTAAAATTATTTTGCTTATATCTAAATTACAAAACACAATTCCCGATATTTTAAAATTATGTTGTATTTAGTGAGAATATTAAAATTATTTATTTTGGGGAATTTTCAAGACTAAGAAGCATAGTAAAATTAATTAAAAATAAAAGGACGATCTGAATGAAACGTGGTAAAGAGGGGACAAAATTGGGTGTCAACAGTTTGTCCCTCTTTGACTGAAGACGGTGAAAGAGTTTTCGGACAAAGACGTTGACTTGTAGCCAATTTTGTCCTGATTGTCAAATATTAGGAAATGCAATGGGTAAAAAAAGATCTCTGATGCTAGAGACTTAAGCGCAAAGCTGATGCAGATTTAAAATTTTGTTCCAGTGTCGAATTATGATAACACTGGGTTGCTGCGATGTTAGAAAAATTAAGGGCGAGCTAACGCGGATTTAAAATTTTGTCTCAGTGTCGAATTATGATGACACTGGGTGTTGTGATGTCGCTGATCGGTGTATTTTATATACATCTTTTGAGTCATTTTAGTTAGTATTTTACTCATTTCATTTATGTCACAGCGTTCAGAAATGGAGAAATGACAATAAAGAGATGAAATGAGCATAAATGAGATGGAATTGCACACTAAAAGGGCCAAGAAATGAAGTCTAAGAAGTTCCGGGAAGTATAGAAGAAATCAGACGAAGACCGGACGAAAAAAGGTCGAAAAAACAAAAAATCCGGAAAAAGGCTGTCACCGGCGACGCGGCGCCTGGCAGCAGCGCCGCCCTCTGAATTTTCCGAAAAGCCTCTGATTTTTCAGCATTGTGGCGCCCGATTCCAGGGCCACGGCACCGACGCGGGATTTCTGAGTTTTGGGCCGAATTTGACACGTTTTCAGAGTCCAAAAGGGATAACTTTTCCTACCTACAAAACCTACATAATCCCTAACCATTGACCTAAAGGATTCTTGGGCTATAGATAGTCTCTACATCATTAGAGGATTGATTCATCATTGTACATACAACACAACTTAGGAGGCTAAGATTGGAGGCTATTCAAGTATTTTCTTTTCTTTCTTTTTGCTTTGTTTATTTCAGTTCATGTATGGAGATTGTATTAGTTCTTAGCGTGACTATGGCTAGGAGATAATTACTTAATTAGGGATTTCTTTGTGATTCTCTTGAAACTCTTATTCATGAAGTAATACATTAGTTGATTTTTTCTTCATTTGTTTAAGATTTATTCAATAGTTGCTTTGATTGCTTGATAATTAATTGATCACTAGTTATCATCACTTATATGAGTTCTAATCGAAATCCGAAAGGGGAGATTGTGAATATGCTATAGTTGAATAAACATAGGTTTAAATCGTGGACGAAAGTACCCCGATACTTGTGTAGCTTAATAGGTTATTGCTCTTAATCCTCCTTTGTAGTCAATCTTGTCATCAAAAGATAGAAGGGTTCTCCATTGGGGTTGAGTGTTTATATTACCTTAACAGAAGTATAAAACGGTCTAGTTAAACTACTATCTTAACGTAGAAGAAGAAGTTAGTCTAATTGTATTAAGGATTGAATAGAGTGCATAATTGATGATCTTGGAAGCCCTAATTCTCCATCATAACTGATTTAAATCAAAGTATTTTCATAATTAGTTTATTTCCTGCATTATTAGTTTAGAGTTCCAACTCAATTAACGTTAACCAAATAGAAACTAAAGCATAGATAATCGGTACTTGAAAACCAGTCCTTGAGTACGATATTCGGTCTTACCTAGACTATATTACTTGCAACGATACGTGCACTTGCGTTAAGCTTGTGTATAAATCGCACATCAAGTTTTTGGCGCCGTTGCCGGGGACTGACGTACTTTCAATATTGATTTATCTATTCTTATTTCTAATTTGGTTGCTCCAAGAACAAGTTTCTAACTTGGGCGGGGCATCAAGTACATGTATCTTTACCGATTAACCAATTTCTAAACGCTGGAGTAGATCCTAAAGAGATACCACTTCCTCATGAATTTATATTGAATCGAGATCTTTTGGCTCAACTTTATCCCAGTTTTGCTGAGGGAGCAACCCCATTTTTCACCTTGAAATTTCTAACTTGTTCTGCGAGCATCTTTTATCACGTTTTGTTGTTTTTCTTATTTTGTAGGTTAAAAAAAATTAAAAAAAAAAAAACAGGAACATGAACTACTACTACTATCAGGGGAAGCATACTACGACTACTATCCACAGCAGCAGTATCATCAACAGCAAGTTAACCCACAGGCTCCACAGAAAGATCAAAATGAGTTGCAGGAAGCCTTACTCAGGCTCACCGAGTGCCAGAATCCTCAAGGGAAATTTCAACAGCCACAGATTCAGGCCCCATCCAAGGAGCCAGACGAATTGAGAGCAGCATTTTTGGCACTCACAACCGTCCAAACTCAATTCATGGTGGAAGTATGACCCCCTCTTCAGAACTTGGAAACTCCAATGGAGCAGATTCTGAATTGGGAACCACAAATCAGGCGACTGATGGACATGGTAACCATTACACCTCAAGGAAGTCCACCAAGTAACCCAGTTACGAGGAATGGTGAGCAGATTGGGGAACCTGAACCACAACAAGCTGTTGAAGAATTTGGAGAGATAGTTGGTGTAGATAAAGAAGAGGTCACTTAGGACCACCCTATTGCGGAAAAGACTACACCAAAGGTCATTACTGACCCTCAACCAGAAAGTCTATACCCTCAAGGGCACCCCCTAGAGTTGAGAGATGTAGGGAATTTCACTGATCCCTACATTATAGAGAGCCTAAAGACAAGTCTGTCTTGTGTACTTGGGGGATAATATTATGTCTAAGGCCCTTGTTTGAAAAAGGTGTTGTAGGAAAAGTGAGACCTGCAACAAACACTGTGCGGATTGCAAGCAGTTCGCAGAAGGATCAGCCGTGCACTAGTAAAGGTTAACTGCGTCCGGCTAAAAGACGTTAAAGACAATGCTTGTTGGGAGGCAACCCAATGTTTTTAATTATGATAGTTTGATTTTTGTCTTTAGTTTGTTTTATTTTGTCTTGAACAGTCTCACGGTCTTGGGTTCTTGTTTTGTGTTGTTGGATGACAGGTGGACTGAAAGCTAACTCTGAGGAAAAAGGAGCAAAAACGGTGAAAAAAAGGAAAAGTCGTCTTTAGCGCCACGGCGCCCGAGATCAGCCGTGCACCGAACTCAGAGCCGCAGATTTGGCGCCACGGCGCCGAATCTCAGGGTCGTGGCGCCGAAAGTTCCGAGAGTCATATTCCGTGCAAATTCCAGAATTTTTCCTCTCATACCTCCGTTATGACCGCTGTATTGTGTCAGTAAGTTGTCTCTATTTTTTTTAGTCTTCACACATTGGGGACAATGTGTGATTTAAGTTTGGAGGGGTGTCTTATTATTTTTGAGTCTTTTTGATTTGTTTGTGTGTTTTTGAGTATTTTTGAGTTATAATTTTTTTTATGATCATGCATGCTGTAGTTATTTGAACGCCTAGTGAAGTAAAGTGGATAATATAATGGAATTAGAAGCAGAAAATCTGAACGCTTAAGTTAGATATGCCAAAAATTCATGAAATCAAATTATTTGAGGCATCTGTGCTTGATTTATGCATTGTTAAAAAATAAAGTTTATGTGTCTGCTTGCATGTTATTTGAGGCGAAATAGTTAGGATATGCATGTTAGGGAGATGACTCAGACATTTCTTTGTTAACCCTTTCTTACCATTCATTGTCTATACCTGACATCACAATTGTATCACTAGTCAGTCCCGTTGAGCCAAAAATAAAATCTTTCTTTGACACCCTATAATTCCATATTTGTGTCATAAGTGGAAAAAAAATTGAATTGTTGTAATATAAAGTGTTGAAAAAGAGACAAAAGAGAGTGAACAATTTTGTTGCACCTCAATGAAAAATAATAATAAATAGGCAAAAGCCTAAGTTTGGGGTGTCTGCTATTCATATTACATCTCATTCTCTCAAAACAAAAGAGGGGAAAGATAGGTATGAGGTGAAAAAGAGAATCAAAAGAAAAGGGAAGAATTTAAAGCAAAAGAGATTATGGTACGTAAGATTGAGCCTAAAAGCCTATTTTTACCTACCCCTGCATAAGCCTATATTACAACCTTGAAAAGTCCTGAAGATCTCTAGTATGTGTATCCATGATTAGTGGAGAATAGCAAGTAAACATGCCATAGGATTTTGAAATTGACATGCATAGTTAGGTACTCATACATCCATTGAGCATGATTGAATTGAATTTGCGAAATATCTGACTTGAGTGTTTAGAATGCTAAAAATCTATGCAATATGTTCCTGCATATAATCCTACCAACCTTCAGGCTTTTCTAAGTGACAATTGTGTAGCAAAGTGATCAGTGTCTTTGAGTAATTTTTTTTTCTTTTGTGTCTTTATTTCTATCTTTTTTATCTTTACTCGAGGGCGAGCAAAGGATAAGTTTTGGGGTGTTTGATCGGTGTATTTTATATACACCTTTTGAGTCATTTTTAGTTAGTATTTTACTCATTTAATTTATGTTTAGTATAGTATTAGGGTTGTTTTCCTTTTTTTGTGTCACAGCGTTCAGAAATTGAGAAATGACAAAAAGGAGATGAAATAAGCATAAATGAGATGAAATTACACACTAAAAGGGCCAAGAAATGTAGCCTAAGAAGTTCCGGGAAATATAGAGGAAATCAGACGAAGACCGGACGAAAAAAGGACGAAGAAATGAAAAATCCGGAAGAAGGCCGTCACCGACGCCGCCCTCTGATTTTTCGGCGCCGTGGCGCCCGATTGTAGGGCCACGGCGCCGACGCGGGATTTCTGAGTTTTGGGCCGAATTTGACACGTTTTCAGAGTTCAAAAGGGATAACTTTTCCAACTTGCAAAACCTACATAATCCCTAACCCTTGACCTAAAGGATTCTTGGGCTATAAATAGCCTCTACATCATTAGAGGATTGATTCATCATTGTACATACAACACAACTTAGGAGACTAAGATTGGAGGCTTTTCAAGTATTTTCTTTTCTTTCTTTTTGCTTTGTTTATTTCAGTTCATGTATGGAAATTGTATTAGTTCTTAGCGTGAGTATGGCTAGGAGCTAATTACTTATTTAGGGATTTCCTTGTGATTATCTTGAAACTCTTATTCATGAAGTAATACATTAGTTGACTTTTTCTTCATTTGTTTAAGATTTATTCAATAGTTGCTTTGATTGCTCGATAGTTAATTGATCATTAGTTATTATCACTTATATGAGTTCTAATCGAAATTCGAAAGGGGAGATTGTGAATATGCTATAGTTGAATAAACATAGGTTTAAATCGTGGACGAAAGTACCCCGATACTTGTGTAGCTTAATAGGTTATTGCTCTTAATCCTCCTTTGTAGTCAATCTTGTCATCGAAAGATAGAAGGGTTCTCCATTGGGGTTGAGTGTTTATATTACCTTAACAGGAGTATAAAACGGTCTAGTTAACCTGTTATCTTAACGTAGAAGAAGAAGTTAGTCTAATTGTATTAAGGATTGAATAGAGTGCATAGTTGATGATCTTGGAAGCCCTAATTCTCCATCATAACTGATTTAAATCAAAGTATTTTCATAATTAGTTTATTTCCTGCATTATTAGTTTAGAGTTCCAACTCAATTAACGTTAACCAAATAGAAACTAAAGCATAGATAATCGGTACTTGAAAACCAGTCCTTGAGCACGATATTCGGTCTTACCTAGACTATATTACTTGCAACGATACGTGCACTTGCGTTAAGCGTGTGTATAAATCGCACATCAAGTTTTTGGCGCCGTTGACGGGGACTGGCGTACTTTCAATATTGATTTTGTAGGTTAAAAAAAAAAAAAAAAAAAAAAAAGAACATGGACTACTACTACTATCGTGGCGCAGATTACGACTACTATCCACAAAGATCATCAATGCAACAAGTTAACCCACGTGCTCCACAGAAGATCGAACGAAGCAGTGCGAAGCCTTACTCGAGCTCACCCAAAGGCCGTAATCCTCAAGGGAAATTTCAACAGTCACAGATTCAGGCCCCATCCGAGGAGCCAGACGAATTGAGAGCAGCATTGTTGGCACTCACAACCGTCCAAACTAAATTCATGGTGGAAGTAAGACCCCCTCTTCAGAACTTGGAAACTCCAATGGAACAGATTCTGAATTGGGAACCACAAATCGGGCGACTGATGGACATGGTAACCATTACACCTCAAGGAAGTCCACCAAGTGACCCAGTTACGAGGAATGGTGAGCAGATTGTGGAACCTGAACCATAAGAAGTTGTTGAAGAATTTGAAGAGATAGTTGGTGTAGATAAAGAAGAGGTCACTTAAGACCACCCTATTGCGGAAAAGACTACACCAAAGGTCATTGTTGACCCTCAACCAGAAAGTCTATACCCTCAAGGGCACCCCCTAGAGTTGAGAGATGTAGGGAATTTCACTGATCCCTACATTATAGAGAGCCTAAAAGACAAGTTTGTCTTGTGTACTTGGGGGATAATCTTATGTCTAAGGCCCTTGTTTGAAAAAGGTGTTATAGGAAAAGTGAGACCTACAACAAACACTGTGCGGATTGCAAGCAGTTCGCAGAAGGATCAGCCGGGCACTAGTAAAGGTTAACTGCGTCCGGCTAAAAGACGTTAAAGACAACGGTTGTTGTGAGGCAACTCAATGTTTTTAATTATGTTAGTTTTATTTTTGTCTTTAGTTTGTTTTATTTTGTCTTGAACAGTCTCACGGTCCTGGGTTCTTGTTTTGTGTTGTTGGATGACAGGTGGACTGAAAGCTAACTCTGAGGAAAAAGAAGCAAAAACGCTGAAAAAAAGAAAAGTCGTCGTCAGCGCCACGACGCCCAGAATCAGCGTCGTGGCGCCGGAACTTCAGAGAGCCGCAGTAATTGGGGAGCCACGACGCCGAATCTCAGGGTCGTGGCGCCGAAAGTTCCGAGAGCCATATTCCGTGCAAATTCCAGAATTTTTCCTCCCAGACCTCCGTTATGACCGCTGTGTTGTGTCAGTAAGTTGTCCCTATTTTTTTTTAGTCTTCACACATTGGGGACAATGTGTGATTTAAGTTTGGGGGGTGTCTTATTGTTTTTTAGTCTTTTTGATTTGTTTTGTGTGTGTTTGAGTATTTTTGAGTCATAATTTTTTTTTTATGATCATGCATGCTGTAGTTATTTGAAATGCCTAGTGAAGTAAAGTGGGATAATATAATGGAATTAGAAGCAGAAAATCTGAACGCTTAAGTAAGATATGCCAAGAATTCATGAAATCAAATTATTTGGGGTATCTGTGCTTGATTTATGCATTGTTAAAAAATAAAGCTTATGTGTCTGTTTGCTTGTTATTTGAGGCGAAATAGTTAGGATATACATGTTAGGGAGATGACTCATGCATTTTTTTGTTAGTCATTTCTTACCATTCATTGTCTAACCCTGACATCACAATTGTATCACTAGTCAGCCCCGTTGAGCCAAAAATAAGATCTTTCTTTGAAACCCTATAATTCCATATTTGTACCATAAGTGAGTTTTTTTTTGAATTGTTGGAATATAAAGTGTTGGAAAAGAGACAAAAGAGAGTGAACAATTTTGTTGCACCCCAATGAAAAATAATAATAAATAGGCAAAAGCCTAAGTTTGGGGGTGTCTGCTATTCATAATAAACCTCATCTCTCAAAACAAAAGAGGGGAAAGATAGGTATGAGGTGAAAAAGAGAATCAAAAGAAAAGGGAAGAATTTAAAGCAAAAGAGCTTATGGTACTACGTAAGATTGAGCCTAAAAGCCTATTTTTACCTACCCCTGCATAAGCCTATATTACAACCTTGAAAAGTCCTGAAGATCTCTAGTATGTGTATCCATGATTAGTGGAGAATAACAAGTAAACATGTCATAGGATTTTGAAATTGACATGCATAGTTATGTACTCTTACATCCATTGAGCATGATTGAATTGAATTTGCGAAATATCTGACTTGAGTGTTTAGAATGCTAAAAATCCATGCTATATATTCCTGCATATTATCCTACTAACCTTCAAGCTTTTCTAAGTGACAATTGTGCAGCAAAATAATCAGTGTCTTTGAGTCATTTTATTTTCTTTTCTTTCGTGTCTTTATTTCTATCTTTTTTATCTTTACTCGAGGGCGAGCAAAGGTTAAGTTTGGGGGTGTTTGATCGGTGTATTTTATATACACCTTTTGAGTCATTTTTAGTTAGTATTTTACTCATTTCATTTATGTTTAGTATAGTATTAGGGTTGTTTTCCTTTCTTTTGTGTCACATCGTTCAGAAATGGAGAAATGACAAAAAGGAGATGAAATGAGCATAAATGAGATGAAATTGCACACTAAAAGGGCCAAGAAATGAAGACTAAGAAGTTTCGGGAAGTATAGAAGAAATCAGACGAAGATCGGACTAAAAAAGGACGAAGAAATGAAAAATCCGGAAGAAGGACGTCACCGGCGCCGCCCTCTGAATTTTCCTAAACGCCTCTGATTTTTCGGCGCCGTGGCGCCCGATTGCAGGGCCACGGCGCCGACGCGGGATTTCTGAGTTTTGGGCCGAATTTGACACGTTTTCAGAGTCCAAAAGGGATAACTTTTCCTACCTACAAAACCTACATAATCCCTAACCCTTGACCTAAAGGATTCTTGGGCTATAAATAGCCTCTACGTCATTAGAGGATTGATTCATCATTGTACATACAACACAACTTAGGAGGCTAAGATTGGAGGCTTTTCAAGTATTTTCTTTTCTTTCTTTTTGCTTTGTTTATTTCAGTTCATGTATGGAGATTGTATTAGTTATTAGCGTGACTATGGCTAGGAGCTAATTACTTATTTAGGAATTTTCTAGTGATTCTCTTGAAAATCTTATTCATGAAGTAATACATTAGTTGATTTCTTCTTCACTTGTTTAAGATTTATTCAATAGTTGTTTTGTTTGCTTGATAATTAATTGATCACTAGTTATCATCACTTATATGAGTTCTAATCGAAATCCGAAAGGGGAGATTGTGAATATGCTATAGTTGAATAAACATAGGTTTAAATCGTGGACGAAAGTACCCCGATACTTGTGTAGCTTAATAGGTTATTGCTCTTAATCCTCCTTTGTAGTCAATCTTGTCATCGAAAGATAGAAGGGTTCTCCATTGGGGTTGAGTGTTTATATTACCTTAACAGAAGTATAAAACGGTCTAGTTAACCTGCTATCTTAACGTAGAAGAAGATGTTAGTCTAATTGTATTAAAGATTGAATAGAGTGCATAGTTGATGATCTTGGAAGCCCTAATTCTTCATCATAACTGATTTAAATCAAAGTATTTTCATAATTAGTTTATTTTCTGCATCATTAGTTTAGAGTTCCAACTAAATTAACGTTAACCAAATAGAAACTAAAGCATAGATAATCGGTACTTGAAAACCAGTCCCTGAGGACGATATTCGGTCTTACCTAGACTATATTACTTGCAACGATACGTGCACTTGCGTTAAGCGTGTGTATAAATCGCACATCAATTTTTTGGCGCCGTTGTCGGGGACTGGCGTACTTTCAATATTGATTTATCTATTCTTATTTCTAATTTGGTTGCTCCAAGAACAAGTTTCTAACTTGTTCTGCGAGCATCTTTTTATCACTTTTTGTTATTTTTCTTATTTTGTAGGTTAAAAAAAAAGGAACATGGACTACTACTACTATCACGGGCAGCAGTACTACGACTACTATACACAGCAGCAGTATCAGGGGTGTCTTATTGTTTGTGAGTCTTTTTGATTTGTTTTGTGTGTTTTTTTAGTATTTTTGAGTCATAATATTTTTTATGATCATGCATGTTGTAGTTATTTGAAACGCCTAGTGAAGTAAAGTGGGATAATATAATGGAATTAGAAGCAGAAAATCTGAACGCTTAAATTAGATATGCCAAGAATTCAAGAAATCAAATTATTTGGGGTATCTGTGCTTGATTTATGCATTGTTAAAAATAAAGCTTATGTGTCTGCTTGATTGCTCTTTGAGGCGAAATAGTTAGGATATGCATGTTAGGGAGATGACTAAGACACTTCTTTGTTAGCCCTTTCTTACCATGTTTACATATCTCTGACATAAAAATTGTATCCCTAGTCAGCCACTTTGAGCCTAAAAATAAGATCTTTCTTTGACACCCTATAATTCATACTTGTGCCATAAGTGAAAAATTGAGTTAATTGAAATATAAAGTGTTGAAAAAGAGACAAAAGAGAGTGAACAATTTTGATGCACCCCAATGAAAAAATAATAATAAATAGGCAAAAGTCTAAGTTTGGGGGTGCCTGCTATTCATAATACACCTCATTCTCTCAAAACAAAAGAGGGGAAAGATAGGTATAAAGTGAAAAAGAAAATCAAAAGAAAAGGGAAGAATCGAAATCAAAAGAGCTTATGGTACGTATATTGAGCCTAAATGCCTATTTTTACCTACCCCTGCTTAAGTCTACATTACAACCCTGAAAATCCCTGAAGATCTCTAATATGTGTATGCATGATTAGTGAAGAATAGCAAGTAAACATGCCATAGGATTTTGAAATTAACATGCATAGTTAGGTATTCTTACTTCCATTGAGCATGATTAAACTGAATTTGCGAAATATCTAACTTGATGTGTTTAGAATGCTAAAAATTCATGCTATATGTTTCTGCATATTATTCTACTAATCTTCATGCTTTTCTAAGTAACAATGATGCAGTAAATTGATCAATGTCTTTGATTCATTTTATTTTATTTTCCTTCGTTTCTTTATTTCTTTCTTTTGATCTTTACTCGAGGGCGAGCAAAGGTTAAGTTTGGGGGTATTTGATCGGTGTATTTTATATACACCTTTTGAGTCACTTTTAGTTAGTCTTTTGCCCATTTTTGTACAAATATGTGTCGTCTTAGGATAGATTTTCTTTCTTTTGAGTCATAATGGTTTAAAGTGGCACATTGGTGAAAAGGAGCGAAAAGAGGGCAGAAACAGAGGTTCCAGAGCTCAAAGAGCTAAAAAGTTGGCAACCCGGGCGAGAAACAAGGCGGCGCCGCGGCGCCAAGGCGGGAAAATTGTCAAATCCGAATTGGAATGGGCCAAGGCCAAGAAGAAAAAGGTTTGGGACGTTTTTGGGGTTATAAAAAGGACCTTTTAGGTCAGATTTTGAGGATCACACACTTGACAATTCATCAAAACTTGAAGATCAAGATTGGAGACTTAGTTTTGAGTAATTTCTTGTTCTTTATTTTATTTCTTTTTGTATATGTTAGATATTAGTTTAGTTCTTGGCATGTCTATGACTAGGAACTAACTTAATTTAGGGCTTTCCATATCGAATCGCTTGAACCTCGTTCTTATGAATTAATGCATGTTTTGGCTTCTTCTTATTATTGTTGATATTTATTCAATATTTGTTTTGATTGCTTGGTAATTAATTGATCACTAATTATCATAACTTATATGATTTCTAATCGAAATCCGAAAGGGGAAATTGTGAATATGCTATAGTTGAATAAACATAGGTTTAAATCGTGGACGAAAGTACCCCGATACTTGTGTAGTTTGATAGGTTATTGTTCTTAATCCTCCTTTGTAGTCAATCTTGTCATCGAAAGATAGAAGGGTTCTACATTGGGGTTGAGTGTTTATATTACCTTAACATGAGTATAAAACGGCTTAGTTAACCTGATATCTCACGTATAAGAAGAACCTTAATTATTTGCATTAACAAGTAAAGCGAGCGGATAGTCGAGGAGATTTGGGATCCCTATTTCCACCATATCTGAAGTAAAGTAAAGTAAATTAGTTAGCATCTATAATCATAGCTATAAACAATTCATCAAATTACCGGTTACCAAATAGATACTACAAAATAGAGGTTGATAATTGGGCACTAATCCCTGAGGACGATAACTCGGTCTTCTAGACTATATTACTTGTCACGACACGTGCACTTGCGTTTAGTGTGTGCATAAATCGCGCATCAGTCGCCACCTAATTAGTCTAGTGAATTAGGAGACTTTTAAATAGCATGAAAATGCTACAAATGATCTGTTTAATTTGTCTACGAAAATTATGAGATTCTGGGTAAGAGTTCTTTATTATCCTAAAGGGAATGGATTAGGTATCCTCTAAGATCCGCTAACTTGTGGTTATCCGGTCAGACATAGGTTAATTATTATGCTAAGAAAATGCATGTTTTGAAAACGTTTCTTGATTAAGAGGATATTTGCAAGTATATAAAAAATGTATTTTTAACCAACATAAAAATATGAGATTTGTTTAGAAAATATAAAGTTAGTTTTGGGAGAAAACATGCACTCATAAGGTATTTAAATAAGCAAGAATATATGTTGTGTAGCATAGTATAAAAGTAATAATGCAAAATCAGTTATGATAAAATATGCATTTAGAAAAGGCCTAATATGTAAAGTGTCTATTTAGCAAGCGAAAATAATTTTCATATATGAATATAAATAAGAGTTTATGAGAAAATGAATTAGGAATTTGGTAATAAACAATATCTTAGCTACGTGAATGGTTATATCGTTTTAGTATGGCTTAAGCAATGCATGACTAAAATAACTAATTAAGGGGAGCAGATTTCTAACGTTCAAGTTACTTTCTAAAGGCGACTCAAGGCTTAACTATCCTAAGTGTTCTACTAATAGCGTAATGTTAGACAATTAATTTGCAATAAATGAAATGGGGGCGGGGCGAGAATTAATAAAATGACTCGAAGGAGTGGAGGTGTCATTCCGCCTGTAGTTTTCGAATTTCTGATGCCGATGCGGATGCGGAATACACAGATGCAGGTCTTCGTATGATGAAAGTCATGCGGAGCCTCATAATAAGACTCTTCATTTGCTCCGATGCATTTCATGTAAACAAAATAACAAGATAATGATTAGTATATATTCCAACCTTATCAACAAATAAATAGACAAATAATCACGTACTTGAACATATGCAGGACTTAATTATATTATATTATTCGAGAGAAATAATGAGTCCATGTAGTAAATGCCCAAACTCTATCATCCACGAAATAAAATATACGCATGTATAAATTAACAAACATATGCACGTAAAGTAAAGAGGGGTGAAACATATCCGACAGATGCAGCGTACGCTGAGGGTAATCAGGGCTTCGGAGACTGAGTCTGTGGAGTTGGCATCGTATAGGATGCGGGATATAGCTACCAACTGGTATGAGTCATGGGAGTTGTCTAGAGGAGAGGATGTTCCTCCAGCTACATGGAATGAATTTACAGAGGCATTCCTTGGTCACTTCTTGCCTCCAGAAATGAGGAGGGCTAGAGTTGACAGATTATTGTAGTTGAGGCAGAGTGGCAGGACCATATGCGAGTATAGCTTGGAGTTTGATTCATTGGCTAGGTATGCACCTACCATTGTGGCGGTTATGGCTGATAGGGTTCATCGCTATGTGATGGGACTAGACCGCTACTTGATTGATGGATGCATGGATGTGGCTCTTCAGCCAGGCATAGATATTGCCCGAGTACAGGTCTACGCCCAGGGGGTAGAGGACATAAATAGAGGGCGTCAGCCAGAGAGAGACCATGACAGGGGCCAGTATAAGAGGCCTAGGTCGGTGGGACAGTTTAGTGAGTTTCGAGGCGGGCAGCCTCAGCAGCAGGTTCGACATCCTTCCCAGCTAGCACAGAGTGCACCTTCACAGTCTACGGGTAGAAGGTTTGGTCGCAAGGGGTATTCAGGAGCTGGTCAGAGCTCTAGGGTTGCAGGTTCGCAGATATACCGGGGTCCTAGCCAGTCGAGCCCACCTTTTACTCCATATTCTTGGTGCGGTGACAACATTTTGGAGAGTGCCGCATTTCTGCAGGTGTTTGTTTTGCTTGCGGCCGTCAAGGCCATGTGAAGAGGGAATGTCCTTTTAGATATGGTACAGCTAGGATGACTCAGCCTACTGGGTAAGTTGCTGGTTCATCATCTACTATAGCTATGCGCCCCACGGGGTAGGGTGTTCGCACGCCAGCACGCCGTGGTAGAGGTCGTGGCGGAGTTTCTTGTTCTGGCGGTCCTTCGAACCGCATTTATGCTTTGGCCAGTAGACATGACCAGGAGGCGTCACCGGATGTTGTCACAGGTATATTATTGATCTTTTTCCGTGATGTTTATGCATTGATAGATCCGGGTTCTACTTTATCCTATATATCTCCCCTTGTTGCTAGTAAAATTGGGATAGAACCTATGTCGATAGAAACTTTTGAGGTAGCTACACCGGTAAGAGATTTGGTCATAGCTAAGCGAGTGTATTAGAATTGTTCGGTGGTTATATGTAGTCGATGTACCATAGCAGACTTGATAGAGTTAGATATGACGAAGTTTGATGTCATTATGGGTATGGATTAGTTGGCTTCTTGTTATGCCAATGTTGATTGTACGGGGAAGTTGGTTCGATTCCAGTTTCCAGGCGAACCAGTTATAGAGTGGAAAGGGAATACAGCATCGCCGATGGGTAGGTTTATTTCATACCTCAGGCAAGAAAGATGGTTAGAAAAGGGTATATTTATCACTTGGTTCGGGTACATGATATGGAGGCCGAGGTACTGGCTCTTCAGTCAGTTCAGGTGGTTAATGAATTCCCAGACATATTCCCAGATGATTTCTCAGGTCTTCCTCCAGAGCAGGAGATGGAGTTCACTATCGATGTTCTCCCAGATACCCAAACTATATCTATTCCTCCTTATAGAATGGCTCCTGCTGAGCTGAAGGAGTTGAAAGAGCAGCTGAGAGACTTGTTGGGAAATGCTTCATTAAGCCTAGTACATCTCATTGGGGAGCACCGGTATTATTTGTGAAGAAGAAGGATGGATCTCTGCGGATGTGTATTGATTATAGGCAGCTGAATAAGGTAACCATTAAGAACAGGTATCCCCTCCCCAGGATTGATAATTTTTTTGACCAGTTGTAGGGTGCTAAGTGTTTCTCGAAGATAGACCTGCGATTTGGTTATCATCAGGTACGGGTAAGAGAGGCAGATATCCCGAAGACAGTATTCAAGACCCGATACGGACATTATGAGTTTAGGGTGATGTCTTTTGGGTTGACCAATGCTCCAGTAGTGTTTATCGATTTAATGAACCGGGTGTTCAAGCCATTCATAAATAAGTTTGTTATAGTATTCATTGATGACATCCTGGTTTATTCTCGTTCAGAGTATGAGCATGCAGACTATTTGCGGACAGTACTTGGGGTCCTCCAGCACCGGAAGTTGTATGCTAAGTTTTATAAGTGTGAATTTTGGTTGGCCTCAGTGGCATTCTTGGGGCATATTGTCAGAGATGATGTTGTTCAGGTGGATACCCAGAAGATTGAGGTAGTTAAGACCTGGCCCAGACCTACGACTCCTACAGAGGTACGCAGTTTTCTGGGGCTTGCATGTTATTACCGGAGGTTTGTGGAGAAATTTGCCTCTATCTCAGCGCCTTTGACTAGGCTAACTCAGAAGGCGGCTAAGTTCCAATGGACGGATGCTTGTGATCAAGGCTTCCAGTTGTTGAAGGACAAGTTGACTACGACTCTAGTTCTAACTCTTTCTGAGGGACTAGAGGGGTATGTGGTTTATTGTGATGCTTCGGGTGTTGGGTTAGGTTGTGTGTTGATGCAACATGGTAAGGTTATAGCTTATGCCTCTCAACAGCTCAGAAAGCACGAGAAGAATTACCCTACTCACGATTTAGAGTTAGCGGCAGTGATACATGCTTTGAATATATGGAGAGATTATCTATATGGAGTTCATGTTGATATTTTTATGGCTCACAAGAGTCTCCAATATATCTTCAAACAAGAGTTGAACTTACGACAGAGACGGTGGTTAGAGTTACTTAAGGACTATGATGTTGATATCTTGTACCACCCAAGAAAGCCAATGTGGTAGCGGATGCTCTTAGCCGTCGGTCTATGGGTAGTTTAACATATGTGCAGCCGGAAAGAAAGGATATGGTTCATTAGATACACCAGCTAGCGAGCCTTGGGGTCCGGTTGGCCGATTCTGGGGACATTGGGGTTCTTGTTCGAGGAGTTGCCGAGTCCTCTATCATAGAAGAGGTAAGGAGACATCAGTATGAGGATCCTGTTTTGGCACGGTATAGATATATAGCTCTTCGAAAGGAGAAAACTCTATTTTAGGTTGCACCTGATGGGGTGCTACGGTATGAAGGCAGATTGTGTGTACCTGATGTTGCAGGGCTACGACAGCAGGTTATGGGAGAGGCACACAATGCTCGTTATTCTATTCATTCGGGGTCAAAAAAGATGTATCATGACCTCAGATGTGTATATTGGTGGGACGACATGAAGAGAGACATAGCAGAGTTTGTTGCTCAGTGTCCGAATTATCAGCAGGTTAAGGTTGAGCATCAGAAGCCTGGTGGATTATTGCAGGGGATAGAGATCCCAACTTGGAAGTGGGAAGTGATTAATATGGACTTCGTTACAGGCTTACCTCGTACTCAGAGGAAGTATGACTCCATATGGGTTATTGTGGATAGGCTGACGAAATCAGGCCATTTTCTTTCAGTCAGGACTACTTACTCGGTTGAGGACTATGCTAGACTGTACATTATGGAGATAGTGAGACTGCATGGGGTTTCCACATCTATTATATCGTACAGAGGGCCTCAGTTTACGACTAACTTTTGGAAGTCGTTCCAGAAGTGATTGGGGACACAGGTGAGTCTCAGCACTGCATTTCATCCTCAGACCGATAGGCAGGCAGAGCGTACTATTCAGACGCTTAAGGATATGTTGAGAGCATGTATTATTGACTTTAGAGTTAGCTGAGAGGATCATTTGTCACTCGCTGAGTTTGCATATAACAACAGCTACCATTCTAGTAATTAGATGGCCCCATAAGAGGCCTTATATGGGAGGAAGTGCATGTCACCTATTAGTTGGTTTGAGGTAGGTGAGACCAAGTTACTTGGCCCAGACATGATTCAGCAAGCTGTGGATAAGGTGAAGTTTATCCAGGAGAGATTATTAGCAGCCCAGAGTTGACAGAAGTCTTATGCATATAATCGATGACGACACTTAGAGTTTCAGCTTGATGATTGGGTATTCTTGAAGGTATCACCCATAAAGGGTGTGATGAGGTTCGGTAAGAAGAGGAAGCTTAGCCCGAGATACATTGGACCTTATCAGATTATTCGTAGGGTAGGCAAGATTGCCTATGAGTTGGATATACCATCTGATTTGGAAGTGGTACATCCAGTCTTCCATGTATCGATGCTACGTAAGTGTATTGGTGATCCTTCTAGAGTCTTCCCAGTAGATGATGTCCAGGTGACAGAGGAGTTGGCTTATGAGGAGAGTCCCATAGCCATATTTGATCGCCAGGTTAGAAGGTTACGGACTAAGGATGTAGCTTCTGTCAATTTATTGTGGAGGAACAATAATAGGGAAGAGATGACGTGGGAAGCAGAGAATGAGATGAAGAAGAAGTATCCTCACTTGTTCTCTACGCTTACAGGTAACTCGATTCCCTATTTGGCTATATTGGTTGGTGAATAATACATGTTTTATATTGTGGCCATATGAGACACATTTGTGTTTACTAAGTATAGGTTGTTAGGTATAGTTAAAGGAGACTATGCCGAAATGTTTATAGTTTGAGGCCTATATGAACATTCGGGACGAATGTTTCTAAGGGGGGGAGAATGTTACACCCCGTAATTCTAGGACATATAAATGAGAAATGTGTGATATGGATTTCAGGCACAGCACTGTGGTGCCAAAGGGTAGGACCGCAGTGCTAAAACTTCTGAGAGTTGTAGGAATTCCGGCATCGCGGTGCCATTGCGCAGTACCGCGGTGCCGATGCGGGAATTTCATGATTTTGGCTAAGTATGAGAGATATTTTGTGGAGGAAGACAAGTGGACAAGTGGGGTTCATGGGTCCCCCTCCACTTGTCCTACAAGCCCATATTAGACACAAGTCTTGCAAGACTTAACATCACAAATATCTTCTCATCCAAACCCGCATATCTCTCCCTTGTTCTTGAAGTTTTCGAAAACCATAGAAGTGAAGAACAAGATTAACTTATCCTCCAAGATTAAGTTTCGTAACTAATTTCTAAGCCAAGTAACATGACAAGGTAGAGGGTCACGGTTTTGGCCAAGAAATATATCTTGAAACCTTAAGCTTGTTTGTGAAATTTATAGAAGTAAAACAAGAAAGCAAGATGGTTACAAGCTTGTAGATGATATGTGTGTGTGATTGTAACGTGTAGAAGTGGTGCAAAAAGTGAGGCAGGGCCGAGAACTTTGGACTGTTTTGGGCTAAGTTTAAGGTAAGATTTCTTCAGTAATTGGAAGTTACTTGATGTTATAGTTAAGAGATGAACTTGTGTTAAGTAAAATAGAGAATAAGATGTGCATGTCACAGATTTGGCATACTAGCCGAATCTGGACAGTTTTCATGTTGTTGGATTCGTTGGTTATTGTTGTGGTTATCTTCACTTATTACATGTTGAAATGAAGGAAATCTTGTTGTTACAAGTTGTTATGGTTTATCTAAAAGTGTTGAAACTTGAATTGGATAATAAGGAATTGTGAAAAGGACTTTAGTATTGGTTGTTGGCCGAGAACTGCATGAAACTGTGAGACGTCGTTGTGCTGTTTTAGGGGCTGTTTTGTGGGGTTATAATGCTGAAAATTTAGTTGCCGTTATGCATGTTTAAAAGTGGAAATTTCTAATGTAAGTCCTAAAGGATTAAGGGTGTAGAATGGTGTAGAAAGGCTTCACATCTTACCCTCGTTGTGTTGGATTATGGACTGTTTTTAGTGGACTGTTTTATATGGATTAAGAGGTCGGATTAACCTAAGAAGTAGGTGTGTGAATCACCTTGGTTGCTGTTTTGGTTGTGTACTTAATTGATACTTGGTTATTGATGATATTGACCTTATTGGTAAGGTGGAAACGTATGTATAAATAAGGGGAGGTGCTGCCCAAATTTTTATATAAAAAGAGAACCTTTACTTGGTATATGTCCTACACTAGTAAGCATGTAGTTGATATACGTGTTATTGTTATTATATGTTGTAGTACTACTTGAGAAGTGTTTTAGTTGTCAAGTTGGTATAGCCTATAAGGTATGTGAACTATCATTTCTTCTTTTGACATGTTTATATGAAGTAAGTGTACAGTGGACGTACGTAGTTCTTTTGGATCTAAATCCTTAATGATATGATAAGTGTCTTGATTTTCCAAATGAGGATCTAAAATGAAAGTTGATTTTTATGAAGCAAGTGTACGGTGGACGTGCATAGTACTTTTGGGTTCAACTCCACATTACATGATATGACTCTTTTTATAAAATGAATGCACAGTACTTTTTGGTTCAAGTCCCTAATATTGGTACATGATATGATGGTACCTTGGTTTTATTCCTTTGAGAGTCAAAGACAATTTAAAGTGCATATGGTTGCTCATGATAGCTATTCGTGCAAGTGTCATTATTTCACTTCACAGAGTCCCATAATGGGCCGGGTATGTTCGTGCGCAGATTATTTCCACTTCACCGAGTCCCATAATGGGTCGGGTATGTTCGTGCGCAGATTTATTTCATTGACTTGCAATCCGTGATGCGAGTATAGATACTCATGCGGGTATAAAGATCCATGCGGGTTCGATTTCCATGAACAATATATGTATATGATTCCATGGACAAGATCTGTGATGCGAGTATAGATACTCATGCGGGTATAAAGACCTATGCGGGTTCAATTCTCATGAATATGATATGCATAATGATTCTATGGGCGGGTGTCCCTGATTTTGACATGACTTCATATTTTGAAAAGATATAGTTGATTCTATTTTTAAAAAGGCACGATTGGCTTTCTATTTTAAAAAGGTACAGTTGACTCTTGTTTTATATGGCATGGTTGGATCTGGTATTTGATTTTCATACTTATCTCTGTCATTCTTTGGCCATTTATGATTTTAAATTACTGTACTTTATGTTTACATACTTAGTATATTGTTGTACTGACCCCCTTCTCTGGGGGCTGCGTTCATGCCCGCAGGTATAGGTACTCAGTTTTGTGATCCTCGAGCGTAGGATCCTTGCCCAGATTTTTGAGATAACTCCACTGTTCTGAAGCTTGTCATTTTGATAGTCTTTGATTTTAGACTTATGTACATTCAGGGGTACGGCGGGGTCTTGTCCCGTCACATGTCTTAGAGGTCTTGTTGACAGGTGTGGATTGTAAATGTACTTGGACATATGTGAGTTGTACTAGTTTTGGATATTTCTATATATAATGGCGGTCTCGTCGGCTTGCCTGTTAAAAAAATGAGTTGTTCCTTAGCTTCCGCTGATTTTAGGTGATGTGTGAGTAGAAGGGTACCCAGGTAGGGTACCAGTCGCGGCCCGACGGCTCGGGTCGTGACATGAAGGTTGATTATCTAGGAATATATCACACAATCTATTCCAGGTAGCCATAACCGTAGTATCTGGCTCAATGACCGTCTTTAAAAGGTCGGTAGAAATATTGGAATAAATTCACTGAAGAATGGTAGCATCAAGAGTGATCCATAACTGAGGATCCTCCGTGGGAATAGAGGCAGCATAAGGAATTATGTGATGGAGGACTTGATGGGAGATAGCGTGAATTTTAAACAACTCTGCCCACGTCGCATATTAGATGTTCTTGATTTTAGAAACACTAAGGGTAGGATGAAACGTGTACTTAGACATAACGAAAGAACAAAGTGATTGGGAAGAAAATTTGGAAAGAGAGGAGGTAAAATTTAACACGAAATCTGAGGAAGGTGCATGGAAAATGATGCAGTTTCGACCGATAAGAGGCACGGAAACCGAGATAAATTTTGGAGAGGAGCGGAAGTAATTTAGTTCTAGACTTCTGATACCATGTAAATAATGGATCTTGGGCCTAACTTAACCCCAAAAGTTAACTTATAGGGTGAGGATTGTAGAAGTTCATATAAGGAGTTCATATTTTCATTTCATCTCTGATGTGAGACTCTTAACCGAAAACAAGAAAGATATAATCAGTAAAACATTTGTTGAGGTTTAAATTGTCTTAGACTTCCCCCAATTTAGTTTTAGGCACTTAGCGCTGCCAAATATTTTCTATATTAAGTGACTGATTTTCTATGCAGGGAAAAGAATACTTTTATAAAGGAAATGAAATCTACCTTTTTTTTTAATCTAAAAGAATATAGTAGTAATAGCGCAACTAACCACTTTTCAGTCTTACATTTAAAAAATACTCCTAGTTATTTGTGAATGTTACAATGTTGAATTAAAAGTGGCTATTTGTGAATGTTATATATGCAAGAATTTAGGCCTAATGTATTCTTTTGATTTCTCACCCGGTATTAAATATTTTTGAAGCCAGACTAATTTAAATTCACACTTGATTTTTTTTTTTGGAAGTAAATATTTTCTATCAAAGCTAACTCTATTTTTTAGGTCTAATTCAAGTTTTGATTTGTAGACAAGACAAGTTGGGTGGAAGGAGAGATTGCTTTTTCGTCCTCAGTAAAAAGTTTCTTCATGTGAAAAGAGAATATTCTAATTGAACTACTAATACGGGTAGTTTAAGTTAAACGTAAGTTATTTACCTGCAATTATTTTATGAATGATGTGATATTCCAAATATATTTTCTTAATATATATAAATATTAGAATATGAATAAGTTCTTAAGTATATATAACAATGTGTGTGTATACTAATCTGACAAGAAACTTTTCAAAGGATAAAGATAAAACAATTGCCACAATTTTTAGATATTCCGTGTTCTCGATTAGGGGAATTTGTATCGCAATTAGGGCTTTGTGAATGATAAGCTACACTACCAAAAATAATTCATCTTGCAATTTTTGGTAATTGGTGGAAAAAATACATATTATAAATATCGAGTGTACAACTCCGTTACGATTTAAATTTTTTATGAAAAATCGTTAGAAATAAGTCTCTGACAAATACATTACCAACATATTATGCTAGAAATTTCGTCACAAATACGCGTGTTAATTCTATTAGTATTTGTCGTGTTCTTAATAGGCATCGAACAATTGTAACTTTTATAAAACATAAAGGTTTTTAGTGTGTTGTACGTCTTAATAATCGAAGTATAAACAAAGTGCATGGCGTTATAATACTAATATGATAAGAAACATTCAGCGGATAATGATCGCAATTTTTAAATATTCGGTATTCACAATTAGGGGAATTCGTATCTTTAGTGTTTGGGATTTGATACGTAGGGTTGGCCAATAGGCATAACAAGAGAATATAATAATGTCTCTGACGCAGACAGTATATTGTGACTATTTTCTTAATAAAAATAATTTAAGTGATCCCTGGAATTTCATAAGTGTTCCCTCTCCTTTTTGGACATATATTTGGTTAAAATTCTGGGGGGGAAACTAAAATTGTAATTGAAAAAATAATATTTAGAATTAACCTAAAGTTGTGATTAGACATGGATTTTTTGTTAAATCCATCTTAAAAAAACTAACTAAAATTTCATTCAAATAAATGGAGAGGATGGTCGTTTAAATTATTTGGTCCCTTTTAAATGTGGTTGCATCTAATATGAATATGGTTGAACTAATCCCATTTAAACATTTTAATTATAAATGACAAGGGTAGATATATTTAGGTGTTATTTATTACTTAGCAAAGTGTAGGCTCAAAAGATCATGTGAAAATTCATGAGGAAATAATATTCAAATGTCTAATGAGGGCATAGTCTACATAACCTAATTAAATATTCTTAACCCCTTCAAATACGTCTACCAACAAGTGCCGATATTAACGGCTGAATTACACAAATGTCTCTCCATCACTTAGATTTTGCCTCTACTTTTAGAAGTTGTATAAATATAGTTCCTCAAAAATTATCATTCAAATAATATTAGACTCAATTTTATTATTTGCTCATATATTGTTCAAACGTTATAAGCAAAACATTAGGAATTCATCTAATTGTTGCGATTAATAGAATATTTTTTAATATTCTTTTTCATTAATTGTATATCTCCTATTTAGCTAGAATTATAATCCTTTTATAATTAGGATAATTAGTTTCCTAGTTTGTATCAAAGTAAATATTCGTGTAACCTTATATATATATTGTAAATCATTCATCAATAAAATTAAGGGACATATTCTTTTATGGTATCAGTAGCCTAAAATTACAAACGATACCCTAGCCGCTGATACACTTTCTCGACCACCACCTTTTTTCCATGTCGACACCTAGCCCACGTCGGAACCCTAGTCGCCGACCTCTCTCGGCCGCCCCTTTTTTCGCCACGACGGAACTCTAGTTTTTCCGACCATTCTCCCTCCCCCTTCCTCCTAAATTTCCTCTTCCATGGCTGACAAAACCAAATTTCATTCGGCACTTGCCGTAAACAATAATAAAAACTTCATCTCTGTGACTTCTGAGATGGAAAAGGGTCAATACTCCTCGTGGGCGGAGCTTTTTAAGATCTATTGTCATATTTACGAAGTTATCGACCACATCATCCCTCCCACGCCGAAGTCCACAGACGTACCATCGGCTTTGACTTCTGATGATGCACTCTGGTCTCGTATGGACGCAGCCATCCTCCAGTGGATATACGACATGATATCTAATGATCTATTGCACACCATCATTGAGACCGATGCCACTGCCTGGCAAACGTGGGAACGTTTGGACAGTATTTTCCACGACAACAAAACTCAATGAGCATTATACCTTGAAATCAGTTCAAGGACGTTCATCAGGACGATTTCATAAACCTAAATGGTTGTTTAACCTTTCCATGTCCCTTCCCTATCCCACGTAAACCGAAGGATGCCTTGTCCGACTCTAATTGGAAAGTCGCAATGATTGATATATATAATGTTCTTATTTATAATAAGATGTGGGACCTAGTACCATGTCCACCTGATGCTAACATTATTCATTCTATGTGGATTTTTATACATAAAAATAAATCTGATGGTTCATTTGAGAGGTACAAGGCTCGTCTTGTAGGTGATGACAACATGTGGAACTGCACTATAATGAAACGTTTATCCCAATCATAAAACTCGCAACCACCCGGACCATCCTCAGCATTGTCATATCCACGTCTTAGCCCATTCATCATCTTGATATCAAGAATGTCTTCTTACATGAGGATCTTCATGAAACGGTATATATACATTAGCCTTTGGGTTTCAGGAATCCTATTCATCCGGATTATGTGTGTCTATTATGAAAATCTCTCTATGGACTGAAACAGACTCCTCGAGCATGGTACCAACGATTCGCCGATTATGTCTCCTCTATCAGTTTTTTACAGCAGATCCGATCATTTTCTGTTCATCTACAACAAGAGTACATACATGGTATACCTATTATTATATATTTATGACATCATCATCACCACATCAACTGATGCTCTCTGTTGGTCCATTATGTCTCTTATTTCCTCTAAGTTTGCTATGAAAGATTTGGGCCCCTGAGTTATTTCTTGGGCATCTCGGTCACTCGACATTCTAGTGGTCTATTTCTATGTCAGAATAAGTACGCCGAAGAGATCATTGATCGTACAAGCATGACATCTTGTAAATTATCCCACACGCCTATAGACACTAATTCCAAGCTCAGCGCTAATTCTGACCCTTCATATTCAGACCCGACTCACTGTTGTAGCCTGGATGGGGCCTTGTAGTACCTCACATTTACAAGACTAGACATATCATATGTCGTGCAACAAATCTGCTTGCACATGTACAGTCCGACGGAAGCACACATGTATACCCTCAAACATATTTTATGATACGTCCAAGGTACACTTCACTTCGGATTACATATATACCGGTCTTCTCTCACTGGTCTCACTACTTATTCTGATGTTGACTAGAGTGGATGTCCTGACACTCGACGCTCCACGTCTGGTTATTTCATTTTCTTCGGAGATAACTAGTGCGCGATTTATACACACGCTAAACGCAAGTGCACGTATCGTTACAAGTAATATAGTCTAGGTAAGACCGAATATCGTCCTCAGGGACTGGTTTTCAAGTACCGATTATCTATGCTTTAGTTTCTATTTGGTTAACGTTAATTGAGTTGGAATTCTAAACTAATAATGCAGGAAATAAACTAATTATAAAAATACTTTGATTTAAATCAGTTATGATGGAGAATTAGGGCTTTCAAGATCATCAATTATCCACTCTATTCAATCCTTAATACAATTAGACTAACTTCTTCTTCTACGTTAAGATAGCAGGTTAACTAGACCGTTTTATACTCCTGTTAAGGTAATATAAACACTCAACCCCAATGGAGAACCCTTCTACCTTTCGGTGACAAGATTGACTACAAAGGAGGATTAAGAGCAATAACCTATTAAGCTACACAAGTATCGGGGTACTTTCGTCCACGATTTAAACCTACGTTTATTCAACTATAGCATATTCACAATCCCCCCTTTCGGATTTCGATTAGAACTCATATAAGTGATGATAACAAGTGATCAATTAATTATCAAGCAATCAAAACAACTATTGAATAAATCTTAAACAAGTGAAGAAGAAATCAACTAATGTATTAATTCATGAATAAGAGTATCAAGAGAATCACATGAAAATCCCTAATAAAGTAATTAGCTCATAGTCATAGTCACGCTAAGAACTAATACACTCTTCATACATGAACTGAAATAAACAAAGCAAAAGAAAGAAAAGAAAAATACTCAAGAACAAGTCTCCAAGCCTTCTAGCATCCAAGGATTGTGTTGTGGAATATTTACAAGATGGAATGGTGGATGGAGAATGGAATGGTGGATGGAGAATGGAATTGTCAAGTGTGGGATGGAATGAAGGATGAATTCTTCTAATGATGTAGAGACTATTTATAGCCCAAGAATCCTTTAGGTAAAGGGTTAGAGATTATGTAGGTAGGAAAAGTTATGGAATTCTTTAGGTAAAGGGTTAAGGAAAAGTTATGGAATCCTTTAGGTAAAGGGTTACGGAAAAGTTATGGAATCCTTTAGGTAAAGGGTTAAGGAATATGTAGGTAGGAAAAGTTATCTCTTTTGGCTCCTGAAAACGTGTCAAATTCAGCCCAAAACTCAGAAATCTCGCGTCGGCGCGTAGCCCTGCGGTAGCGCCACGCATTGAAAACCTGCAGCGAAATCAACTTTCGGAACATTCAGCGCCGCGGCGCCTGAGGCGTTTTTCTGGCGGATTTTCGCTTCGTCGTCCAGTTTTCATCTGGGCTTCGTTTGATCTTGTCTATACTTCCCGGGACTTCTTAGACTTCATTCATTGGCCCATTTTAGTGTGCAATTTCATCTCAATTAAGCTCATTTCATCTCCTTTTTGTCATTTCTCCATTTCTGACCGCTGTGACACAAAAGAAAGGAAAACGACGCTAATATTATACTAAACATAAATGAAATGAGTAAAATACTAACTAAAAATGATTCAAAAGGTGTATATAAAATACACCGATCAATAACCTATTGTCTTGGTCTTCCAAAAGGCAACCTACACTATCCTGATCTAGTACAAAATCAGCATACAGATGTGTTGCCAACGTCATCTCTGAGTCTTGTTGGATCTGTAACCTTCTACTTGAGCTTCACCTCCCGATTCAAAAGGCAACACTAGTCTACTGTGATAATATTAGTGCGATATATCTTACCTGCAATCCCGTCTAACATCATCGCACTAAACACATTAAGATGGACATTCATTTCATTCGCAAAAAAAAATGGCTCATGGTCAAGTTTGTGTCCTTCGTGTTCCTTCCAGATATCAGATTGTCGACATCTTCACAAAAGGACTTCCGCGCATACTTTTTTATGCTTTTCGAGCGTGTCTCAGTGTTTGAGAACCTCCCGCTTCGACTGCGGGGGTATACTAGAATATTTCCTAATATTCTATTTCATTAATTGTATATCTCCTATTTTAGGTAGAATTATAATCTTTTTATAATTAGGATAATTAGTTGCCTAGTTTGTATTAGAGGTGGCCAGTAGGCCAGAGCGGGTCGGGACCTATCTCAGCGGGATGAGGGTTGGGGGAAAGGCTCGGGACGCGAGCTCCAGTGGGGATTAGTGATCTGGAATAGGCGGGACGGGAAGAGGCCCCGAACCACATCCCAATGGAAGAGGGGCTGAGATTTGGGGGATGGGTCGGATCGCAGGATTTGGGGGTTTTTTAGACTTAATTTAAAAATATATATATTTAAAAACTTAAATAATTGAACAAGATAGTGTAATAAAAATATCTCAATGTTGTTTTGTGCCTCTTATATTATTTAATAGAAATATAATTTTTTTTGTAATACAAGTTCAAAATTACAATTTTTTTCGTTGTTTAAAAGTTGCAAATAACATAGTAAAATTGACATAAAAAAATTACATAGTTAACCATACTCTTTCTAATTTCCTCATAATGTCTTGAGGATCTTCGGTTGGAATTGGAAGTTATTGGTCATATTGTTAGATGTCGCTTCCTGCTCCATCGAACAAGATTTAGTTGTAGTTGTAGTCGTCTTCTTCGTTGATCTTCGGTTGACCGCACCTTCTACGCTCCGCTCTAATCCAATCTCTGAATAAAACTGCAATCTCCAAGTTGTCTCCTGCCAATGAGTGTCTGTGCTCTCCTATTTGAAATATTCCAGTATAAAAAATACCTTCAGACGTTGTTGATGATGCTTGAATGTTCAACACATCTCGGACCATCTTTGATAGTGTCGGAAATGTCTTCGCATTCTCCCTCCAGTATCTCAGCAAGTCTTCACGTTCTTCTTCATTGAAAATTGATTCATACGGTACAACACACTGTAAAATATAAACATCAAATTCACTAACTTGTGAAGATGTTGAACCACTAAATATTATATTTTTAAGGCCTTGAACACTAGCAGCAGAAACCGCATGTCTTTTATTAGGTTGCAGTGAAGTAGAAGAAGATGGTATCGAAGCCGGTTGATTATTTGCACCTTCTTGTTAGTAATACATATATATTTTTTACATTCATTGTGTATGCTAGACTTAACATCTTCTTTAGTTGGTTTTTCAGTTGGGTCTGCTGGAAGTATTTTTAAGCTTTCATAAATCGTTTCAACAAGTGTTTTATAACCGTCTACTTTAATAGTCGGATTTAATACAACACAAATAAAATATATAGTGGAAATAGGAAACAAGTATTTTTAAAATTTTATAAATATTTTGTAATAGATGGCTTAGAAGTCGGTTTTTGCATATATATCATTAAGTAATAAAAATATTAGAGCTATATAAAATAACATAGTTGAAATACTAGGATAATAAATTCCAGCAAATTCTTTAATAGCTTGAAAACATTTCTCTAAAAATGCAATAAGTTCCGATTTTTTTCCCAATCATCATCTACCAGCATATCTGTTGGACTTTGATTATGGGCGTTAAATAATAAAGTTATAGGTCTTTTATAATCGTGAGCAACAAGTAGGTGTTCATATAAAGAATTTCACCTAGTCGAAACTTCTTATGAAATTTTTCTATAAGGTAGTCCACAATCATGACAAAAAAATTTATGTTCAAAGTTAAAAATATCTCTTCTAACAGTTGATCTCGAAAAACCGTTAAAATCGGGATTATACGTTCCTCTAATATAATGAATAAAACCATGAGATGAAGGAAATTCAAAAGGCAAACCCTCCACCGTAACTAATTTTGCTATATTTTCCCTATCTTTGTGTTAATCATATTTAGGACTTATAATTCCCCCCGTCATTTGGTTAATTCGACCATGTACTTGGTCGGGGACACTATGTGTACCCGGCTCAGAAGGCATTGACACACCCGATGTTTCAGCCTGGTATTGATTCCACCTAGATGTGTGCTCGTTTTGTACATGTCTCAATAACCTCTTGTCCCACCTTGACTTTTTTCAGTTTTAAATTTATAAATATTTTGACAAATTTTACATATAACTACTTGATTCTCTTTGTTCCTGTCAAAAAAATAACACGCATGTGAATTTAATTTTCGTTGTTTGGGGTCTCGACTCATACTAGGGGGAATATGAGGCATTCCAGTTTCAGTTTGAGGCTGAGACTCAGTCGCCTGAGGTTAAGGTGCACTAGTGGGTGTGTCATCTACATTATCATCAAAATTAATGTCTGGTTCAGATGTAGAATATATCTCATCATCTAATGGTGTATCATTAAAAAACAGTTTCATCTATATGGGTGAAATCAATAAAATTATCGGGACTAGGAATAGGATTACTAGAAGAAGTATCCTTACCCTTGTTACCCCTACTGGAAGAAGCACCCTCACTCTTAACGTCTAAAGCGTTCCTTTATAATTATGCAAATAAATAATTAAAGTAAATAAAATTAATTGCGATAATAATAATTAAGTAACAAAAATAATTTAAAGAAGGAACGAATGTACCAAACACCGATATAATATTGACGTGTAATCGAGGTTGAAAATTAAAAATTTGTTCGATGGATGATTCTCAAGCTAGTTGTCAACTTCACTCCCAATTTTTGAACTTTGATATAAATTAGCAAATAAAATATAAAATTTAGTAGGCAATGTAGAGTTGTAGAGAGAGATAAAGAGAGATGGTACGAAGATTTGTGAGAAAAATAAAGAGAAAAATGAAGTATTTATAGTTGAGAAATAGGGTTAAAGTGTAAATATGCTAACTTAGGGATTAAAAATAAATATTAAGGGAGTAGGGGGTTTATGGGGTTGGGGGGCATTTTAGTTGTTATACCCGTTGCACAACGGCTAAAATCGAAAATGGTCATTGTGCAACGACTATTTTTGCAAAGGGGGGGGGGGGGGGGTCAGGTTGGGGTCGTGGTCGGATCGCGATCGGGACGGGTGGGACGAACCCTTGTCCCGTCCCGAGTTCGAAGTCCGACACCGTTTATTTTTTTAAGGGGGTCGGGTATCAGGTCGGGTCGGGCTGATCCGGCCCACTAGTCAGTCTTAGTTTGTATCAAAGTAAATATTCTTGTAACCTTATATATTGTAAATCATTCATCAATAACATCAAAGAACATATTTCTTTAGCGATAACTTACAACCTTTTAAACCGGTGTGATTTAACGTTTTAATTTTAAAAAAATTCATGAGTTGTGAAAAAATAAAAAGATGATTATTTACTAAATTTTATGCCAAAAGAACATCCACCAAAATTTCACAATATTAATCCTATCGACGTGGATGCTAAAAGATTCCGTGTTAATTTATACTTAGGGTGCGTTTGGTTCGCGTAGGGTAAACGAAATGAAATCTAGTAAGGGAATGGAATGGAAAGGAAATAAATTACCTGATTGATCCTATATGTTTGGTTCTGGGTGGTCCAGGGTGGTCCGAGTGGTCCGGGGTTCGAGGTTCGGGGTTCGGGTTCGGGAAAGGAAATTCAAATACCTAGTGGGGTGGGGGAATCAAGGAAAGGGAATGAAAGTGGAAAAGGGGTAAAAGAAATGAAAAAATAAGGTCAAACAAATAACAACAAAGAGAATTTCATTCCTCTATTCTCTTTTATGTTTACCCGAACCAAACGCAATCTTAATATACAATATGTTGATTTTCTAATTTATATTTAAGCAAGTTTCTCGATGGTCCATATTCTAACTTGGTCAAAGGATGAGTGAGGTATTACAATTGCAACTGTAATATAAATATTGGATGGATTGCATTATATGCATGTTATTCTTTCTATTAAAAAAATGGCCACACAAGCAGATTTTCCGTAACCACTGGAACTCACAACTTGCAAAAATGCTAGACAGTACATAAGTCATGGAACAAAAAGAATATATTAATTACTAGAAAACTAAAATAGTAAAAAGAAAAGAAAGAAATTAGTAACATTTTAGAGTCACATTCTCAATAAGTATATCATCTGATTATATTGACTTAAAACTCAGGATTGTAATTGTCAATATTATTTTTCTAGTTAAATTTACAGAAATTGTTTTAAATCTCCTAATTGAATTGTCTTACGTCAAATAATTAATCAACATTAGAATACAATGAACCTAAACATATAGAACATGATATATGTAAGATTAATATGTACCATCAATCAACCCTAAATAGTTTGGAACTGAGACCTACACTTGATAGCTTAATGGATCATCTAACTAAATTAATATTCAAATTGTTACTAGTATTTTCCTATTACTAGAAGATGTAAAAGTGGACAAAGCATTCACTTTACAATAAAAATTAATTACTATTGCTTAACTATCGAGTAAGAAAAGTACTCCATTTTTTAAAGAACCTCGCAGATGGTAAGAATAGTAAACAACCAACGTGACCACATACGGCGCCCGGTAGCAAACAGTATTTTTTATTTATCATTCCTCTATATTATTTGTTTTTCTATTTGGTGTTTTTACTTGCACTGCCTGACTAATAATTTAGATTCGTATCGAGTAAGACTTATTAAAAAGAGAAATTAATGTGCTCTATTAGAATATTTTTTTCTATACGCATGGTTTGAATCGATACCTTTAATTAAAAATCAAATGCTAAGCTAGAACACTATCCATCCCAACATAATTTTCGTTGTTTTGATGGTAAACTTCACAAGACAACTTAAGCAAGTTTAGTTGGCTACCCACTTTTTATGTAGTATTAAATTGTTCTTTTTGATATCTTTTTCACTTTATTATAGTAACCTTTCATGTTTCCATGAAACTTTTCTGTATTCTTTTTTCTTGTTTTCACACTTCAAATCTAAAGGGTTCGCCAACTATTCTTTTCCCCTTATTATCTCTCTCACTATCTATGTATATGTATATATCTCTAACTCTTTGAGTTTGACCCGTTGCCACCTACCGGCAGCTTCTTTGCTCCCCTCCAATGGAGACCCCACCACCCACCCTCTCTCTTCTTTCCTTTTCTAAGTGAATAGGAAAAAAATAACCTAAGTTTAAGCCCTTTACTTTGCTTGCATATCTTTCAGAGCCCCTTATATTTAACCTTTCCTCTCTCCTTTTCTTTTCTCTCCAAACCCTAATCGATCTATACATGAGCTTTGCTTTGCAAGAAAAAGAAAATATAAAAAATCTGATCCAAGAACTCAAAATATTTTTTATTTTTCTACAACCCCAGATATTCTTTTTTTTTTTTAATATTGTTGGATTGGGTACAAGCTTGTGGTCCTAAGAAAGTCAGCCTGATGAGCTAACTCCATTGTTTAGATCATCTAGCAATAGCACTTTCAACATATGGGTACTTTCTCAAATCTTTTCCTTAATATATTATACTGTTATTTTTTTTTCCCTAATCTTTTTATAGAAGAAAATTAAAGTGATGGATTCTGGGAATAGTGGGAGTATGCAATCTTCAAGTGGTGGTGATGAAGAGTATGATTCACGTGGGGAATCCATTTCAAATTTCTTGAATAATAATCCTACACTTGGCCATTTTGGTTCAATCTCATCTCATAATAATAATAATAATAATCCACCTTTTCTTTCTCATCATCATCAACAACATCCCAATACTACTTTCTTTGATCCTCATCACTCACAAAATCATGACACGGTGGCCAATTTGTTCCCACAGAGTTCAAATCCTCAGTTTAATACGAACGATCTCATTTGGTCGTCTCGGGATTTAAGATCTGACCACAATTTCAACAACTTTACTGCATCCTCATCAGCCCCGTCAACAAATGCTGCTCCTCAACTTCTTCATCATAGTCAAAACCCTTTTTCGGGTTCGTCTTCATTGCCAACAATGCAACAACAATCTTCAATTGAAGCTGGAAATGTTGTACGGGCCTCAAACCCAGTCCAGCCCGACCATCAGCCCAATGTAGCGAAAAACCCGAAGAAACGGACAAGGGCATCAAGGAGAGCGCCAACAACTGTGCTCACCACTGACACCACAAATTTTAGACAAATGGTTCAAGAATTCACTGGCATACCCACAGCTCCTTTCACTGGCTCATCCTACACTCGCCGCCTTGATCTTTTCTCAACTGCGGGTTCAACCATGAGGTCAGGCCATTTGGATTCTCTTGGACCATTATACCCTTTGAGGCCTTCAGCACAAAAGGTTCAAGTATCTCCATTCATGCCACACTTATCTTCTGCTTCTTCGTCATCATTATTGAGTTCTAGTATGATTGATGCTTTAATGCCAACAAATAATACTGCCAACAACAACTCTATAGTTGGGACTGCCTCAGCCTCTACCTCTACCTCGACCAATTTTCAATTAGGTTCAAATCATCTTGGAATACCAAAACAAGCACAAAACTTGTTCAACATGCAGAATCAAATTCTTTCATTTAATGCAGTAGCACCGGTTTTTAACACGAAGTCACGAGGAGGAGGAGGCAATACTATTAATGTTCCATCTTTAGATGAACTTGGGATAAGTCATGAGCAACAAGACAGTGCAAATCTGATCAGTGGATTTAATCAAGGATGGAATAATAATATTTCTGGTCAAGCAAGAAATGATGGGAATAATCTTTCAAGATTGTGGAGAGGTGGTAATAATGGTCATGATCATGATGGGGGTCAAGAAAATCAACGGCTCAGATCTTTTGATGCTAATAATAATAATAATAATAATAATAATGGTGGTGGTGGTGGAAATTACAACAAGCTCAATTGTTCAGGTAATTCTTCTACATCTGAATTTCATGCTGATCAGATTAAGGGTTTGGAGAATGTGTGTTCAACAGGTGAAGGACCAGTTTCTTCATGGGCTTGTCCTTCCGATTAGAATTATTATTATTATTATTTGGTGCTGCAAAAAACATTACTGCTGACGATAAATTGATGACTTAGATCAATATGGTGAGTTTTTCATCTTAATTAATTGTATTTTATTTTTGGTTTAATTATATACACATGTAGATATAGCATATTTTGTACTCCTTTAATGAGAATTTTGATTTTGTAGTATTTCTGATCTTTTTGTTCATATAATCCTGCTAAGAAAGTGGTAAGTATTATCTATTATTCAATCATATTGTTGTTGTTTCTTTTATTTTAGTTATCTTTATAATTATTATTGTCAATATTTTCAGTATAACTTTTGATCCTTACATTTCTTTTAAACCTTTTTTTAAAAAACAATTTTTTTGAGGCAGCCCACCAGTACCACCTCTCTAGACCTCACATATAAAATTATACTAAATATGCACCGCTCGTATTGTAAGGTAGAATCTTTGAGAATAAACTTCAATAAGAATAAGTCCGGGGTCAGAAATATCTCAAAAGACTTCTCCCGATAAACAAAAACTAGCATAAAAGAAAAGGGCCTAAATTACTCGAGTACTAACAATATTTCAGCGAATGATGTTCATCCAGTAACTTTTCTATTTTATAGTCAAACCGTTATCACTTAATTATTAGAAGCTTCTACAAACAATATTACGGGCTTAGTCTTGAAGGCAGAGGGTATCCTCATTGGGTGGTGTGGAGAGTTTGGTCACAAGTTCGAAACCTCAGCGTAACGTCTGGCCTGTCTTCGCCTCTTGGGGGAGCCTGTCACACCTGGCTTGTCAAGTGTGGTTTAAGCGATCGACGCGTGGTTTCGCTTATTGCGTCGATCCGGTTTACTCTGCGCACTCGAAAGAAAGAATGGCGGCGGTTCGCCTTCACAACAAAAAAATAAATATTACGGGCCGGTTTAACCTGAATCCATTTCTTTTTCTTAAAGTAAAAGAAATCAGAGATCACTATTTCATTTGCTTTTAGCTAGGTGAAATTAGTTGATCAATTAAAGACAACCAAACAAACTTGCAAAAGTCAAAAAAACAGAAATGTAAATTCCTAGGTTAAGAATATTAACCAGAGACAATGGATAATTTCTTGTTTTCACATTGTCATAATTTTTTTTTGTGTGGGTTGGCTCTCAAACGCATTGATTTTTAATGTTTGCCCTTTATATTTGGGATCTTTAATTTTTGTCATTGCTATTTATTTTATAATAATATACAGGTCTACTTCGCAAGTCATAGTCTCTATAATATATTTTTTTCTGTGAAAACTGAATTTTTGCATCACGCGGCATAAATTATGTAAGAATTAAGTTATGCGGCATAGTTTTATAGTAATTTTTAAAATTTTGTTGAGTGTTCGAAATTATGCCTTAGTCGGCATAGTTTGTGTGGGTGTTATGATACATATTTTGAAATTAAACGCTAAGTATGCATGCCGAAATTTGAAATTATGTTTTTTTTTCATATTATGTTGAGTGTTGACAGTTATGCCTTATCCGACATAATATGTGGGTTGTGTATGATAGATATGCCGAAGATATAACACTAATTATGTACAGAGAAATTTTAATTATGACGCGCCAAAAATAATAAAGGGTAATATTAAAGAACCCAAATTTGAAGGAAAAAAATTACTAAAGACCACCTCAAAATTGGGCATTTGTGCGAATGACCCCAATTCAGTTCTCAACACAGATTAATCTACAGCAGTTCTTCGAGTTTAACTTCTACATCCTATAGTGTAGAAAGAATTTTATATTCAAGTAATCATAGATAATTGTTGAAAACTAGGATTAGTAATGTCTCAAAAATTAGGTATGTATCTACTACAACAAGCTACTTCCTCCGGACTAAAAAGAGTATTCATTTAGTCATTTGCACATCTCTAAAGAAAATATTAACTCTTAGATAAAAAGAAGTAATTTGACTAAATTGCCCCTAATTAAATATGTATTGATATTTGATCACATATTACTTAATAGGGAAGATTTGAAAAAATAAGGTTAATTTTTTCTTAATTGATAAGTGAATATTCCTTTTGACTCAAAGAAAAAAGTCCAAGTGAACTTTTTTTTTATCCGGAGAAAAAAAGATATGACGATAATAGGGTAAAAAATTTATACGGCCAACTGTATGTATGGTTGAAGCTGGGAGACATAAGGTACCAAAATTATTAAGCATAAAATAATAATATTTTTTTAATATACATATATATAGTGAATGTTTAATTCCTTTAACTTATTTTATCTTTACTTTTCTGTATTGTAAATTTTCTTAGTGATACATATGATTTCCTCAATGAATATAAATAATTTACATCCTAATTCTTAGAATAGTCGGAAAAATTTCTCTTTCTTTTCACAATACATAAATTATATTAATTACTTTTTTATTTGCATACACCTGCATACACCTGCAGACCTACGATGTACAGAATTTTCATCTCTTAAATATTAAGCATAAAATAATAATATTTCCAGTGGGTACCAAAATTAGCATTAATAAGAGCTTTTTTAAGACCTACCATTCTCGGTACAAGCCTATTCTTTTAGTACGTGGACTATTTAGTTAACTGAAACTTTTTTCTGTAGAATCCCTACCTGAACCCGGTGGATTCAGATCTATTTTATAGGATATGAATATTCAAAATTTTGACCCGACGGATCCGGATCGGACCCGGATCCGTTTATGACGAATCAGATCTGGATCTTGTATTTGAAATTCGTATCCGGTCCAGATCCTACACGTGGATCCATTTTTATTAAATATATTCATAACCTATACTTTATGCAAGATAGAACTCTAAGGACTTTTCAGTGAAGTCGAAACAAATGGAACTTGCATCTGTTCTAGAGCTTCTACTATTAAATAAGAAATTACAATAGTAATGAAAGTGTTCATCAAACTGTAATTAGCTAGGCGTTACATTAGCTAGAGGCGTATATATTCTACTGCCAATTTACTATGTCAATAAATAAGGATGCTAAATTGCATAATTAGCTTTAACATCTATTCAATGTCTTTTATCTAGAATCCAGATTACTCGGCGAACTGATCACGTTGTAGAATTTAATATCAAGACCTTTGTAATTGCAGCTTTTCTATGATGCCGTTATTTACTTACTTTGCTTCATCGTCTTTATTTTCTTGTGATGCTAAAACTTTGTTCAGTATTTTGTGATGCTAACACTTCGTTCATGGCAAAAAAAAATTATACGTGGATCCAGATCTGATCCGTGGATCCGGATTTAGATCTGATTTTTATGGACCCGATGGATCTGGATCCAGGTATGAAAAAAGGATCTGTATCTGGATCTAGTAGGATCCGGTCCAGATCCGATCTGTTGTCATCCCTAGTCCCCACTACTTCTTTAACTGATCTTACAATTCATATTAATGGCAAGTGTATGAGTGCCTTCATATTCTCATGTGAAACTTCTACTCTAAATGGATAAAAAGTTCATTTCTATGCTTGACCTTCATTTGTTAATTAAACAAAAGAGACAATTTTGTCCTTCTTGAAAACAGAAGTTAAAAAAAGTGAAAAGATGTTGGTGTGTGTGAATAAAATTCTACATGAAAAGTAAAACAGAAATAGAAGTTATTTATAAGGAGTATGAGATATTTTTTGCCTCCTTGTCCGGGAGTCTCTCCGACCGAGGAGGGGCTTGTTATCGTAACCCTTTCTCTAGGTGTATGTGAAAAAGAGTGACGAACTCCTTTTTCCGGTCATAAGTTGGTCCAAAGAAGAAGAGTCTGTTATGTTCCAATGAAGAGCAGATGGGAGAAAAATGAAGATGGATCGAAACCAAGAAAGAAAGAGAATGGAGATAATTTATTCTAGAAAGAGAAAGATAAATGTTGAGAGTATAAATGTGAGTATTCTACAAAGCAGTAGCAGCATCACATAGAGCAGCATGCAGTAGGGCATCAATCTTCATTAATTAGTTAGGAAGTTTGTTGAGTTGTTAGGAGTTAGTTAGATTAGATTTGGGTTGATTTTATTCTATAAATATAGACTCTTCATTCATTTGTATGCATCAGAAAATATTGAAAAGCTTTCACAAAAACATTTTCTCCTTCTATTTCTATTTCAATCGCACTTTACATCTACGACATTTCTGCTGCACAATGCGTGGTGCAATTGTGCAGATCCTCTACATGCAGTGAGTAAATTAACATGGTATCAAAGCATGAGATTCCATTATCGATCTAATTATAGCTCGCATATCTCTGTTTTCTTCTGTTTTTCTTATCGCAATCCGTGAAATCGCTATTTGCGAACTGTTGATTTTTACGTAGTGCGGCAGCGGGGAGCGATGATAGCTATCATTTTCTGCGGATACACTCCGCCTTTGGCTGTCATTGTTGCGGCGAAGATCGCCGGGAAGTTATCACAGGATCTATGTGACCGTAGAAATCTCTTTGCAGATTCTACTAAGAGCTACAATCGTGATCTCTTCATCTTTCTGATCATCAGCATTTTCTGGCAAATCGATACTTTATCTTAACCGCCATCAGACAGAGTGAAAGGGATGGATGCAGGTTCTCTTTTGATTTATCATTATTTTGCTGCTACAGAGATATACAATGCAATTCGGGTTTTCATTGCTGCATACATATGGATGACTGGTTCTGGGAACTTCTCCTATTATTACATAAGAAAGGATTTTAGTCTAGCTCGATTTGCTCAGATGATGTGGAGGCTGAATTTGTTTTTTGGTAATATTTTGTTGTATTTTTCTCACCAACGATTACATCTGTCTAATGCACACACTTTTCACCATGATGGCTTATGGGCCCCTTGGCATTGGCCACAACTATAACGAGATAAGATCAATAATAGATTTGAAATTTCTTATGTGCTTTGTTGTGGTTATCTTGGTTTGGGAGATTCCTGGAGTGTTCGAATTTCTTTGGGGTCCTTTCGCCTTTATGTTAGGCTATACAGATCCAGCCAAGCCGGATCTCCCTCGAATGCATGAATGTCATTTTAGATCTGGGCTTGACTGCTATATATGGATAATTGGCATGATATATGCCTATTTTCACCCAAAGTTGAAATGAGTTTCAATAGATTGATGGAAGAATCGATGAGTTTCAGCTGCAAATCGACTGAGAACCGAGGCATATTTCATCGGAAGCAATATGGATTGAGTTGAAGCTCAATTTATAAAAAAAATCAAAGGTCAATCAAATGTTCGATTGCTTGTTTTCATTTGTTTAGCTCAGGACAGGAGAATCGATG